>VZQC01006909.1:215515-233188 GCA_009823505.1 Rhizomys pruinosus
ATCATTAATCATTAAGGAAATGCAAGTCAAAACCTCTCTAAGATATCATCTTACTTACTAGGATCAAGAAAACAAATGATACCAAGTGCTGGAGAGGTTGTGTGGAAAGAGGAGCACTCATCCACTGCTGGTGGGAATGCAAACTCGTACAGCCACTATGGAAAGCAGTGTGGAGAACCCTTGGAAGACTTGGAATGAACTTGCCACCTGACCCAGCCATACTACTCCTGGGCATGTACCCACAAGACTTATCCTACCACAGAGATACATGCACAGCAATGTTTCTTTCAGCTCTCTTCACAATAGCAAGGAGCTGGAACCAATCCAGATGCCCCTCAACTGAGGAGTGGATAGAAAAAATGTGTACATCTACACAATGGAGTTCTATGCAGCAGTAAAGAAAGATGACATCATGAGCTTTGCAGGAAAATGGCTGGAGCTAGAGCACATCATGCTGAGTGAAGTAACACAGTCCCAGAAAAACAAACGACGAATGGTATCCCTCATCTGTGGATGCTAGTGCCAATTACCTAGTTGTAAGTATTTGTTGTGCATGGCCCCTTGAGCTTTTGTCCAAGTAGTTGGGAGTGATGCATATTGGAAACAACAACAGCAACAACAACAACAACAACAACAACAACAGAAAGGACTGCATCAAAGAACTGACTGAAACGGTGAACTTCTGCTCAAAACAGTCAACTTCCACATGGAGAATTTCGAGATAGACTGAGAAAGAGATGAAAAGCATGTTTGACAGAATGCATGACCTCTGGTGGGGTCGGGGGGTAGGGTGGGGGACACAGGTCTAGATTTGATTAGTAACATAATCTTGTACAAAATATATATATAATAAAATAATAATAATAAATTAAAAATAAAAATAAAGAATAAAAAAGAAATGGCATTCTTTTTTAAAAATTTTATTTTTTGTATGTGTATGAATGTACTGTCTGCATGTAGGTTTGTACACCCGTGTTATGCAATGCTGCAGAGGTCAGAAGAGGGTCTCTGATTCCCCTGGAACTGGATCCCCCCCTGGAATTGGAGTTACAGATGGTTCTTTTCCGCCATGTGGGTGCTGGGGATTGAACCTGGGTCCTCTGCAAGAGCAGTCAGTGCTCTTCTTAACTGCTAGGGTATCTGTCCAGCCCCAGAAATGGCATTCTTTAATTGGGAGGACTTTCAGTATGAATTCTAGTGAAAGTCTGTTGAACATAAATTTTCAATTTACACGTATTGAAAAGTATATAATTCTATTTAAAAATTATTATTTTTTTTGCCAAAGAGAAAATTCTGGGTAACAATTACATTTTGTTTTTCTTTATTTTATCCATTAAGAACCTTCTAAAATTTTTTCCTTAGTCTTCTAGCATTTTCTGGTTTGGACAAAGAAAGCCACCCATGTTGCATTTATTTACTCTCTATGTAATGCATAATTTTTCTTTGGCTACCTTTAAGATTTTCTGTTTATATTTGGATTTCTACAATTTAAATATAATGCATTTACTTTTTTTCTTAGATTCTGTATTGAGTTCATTGGCCCAAAATTTAAAGTAAATATTCTTGATTTACTTAGGAAATTCTGTCTTAATGTTTTAAATTTTCCTTTATTTTCAAAATTAATTATTGTTGACTTATAATTCTTGAGGTTGTTTCACAGAACATCACTTCTGTGTTACTTTCTTGATGACAAATTCTCTTTTTCTTCCACAGGACGATCTATTTGAGCTATCTCTTCTACCAGCTCTAATCTTCTTATATGTCCACTCAGTTCATTTTATCTCATGCATTTTAATTTCATTGTTAGAATTCTCATCTACTCTTTTATTTTTTTAATTTTTAATTTAATTTAATTTATTTATTTATGTGTATGACTGTACTATCTGCATGTAGGTTTGAGCACCTGTGTCGTGCAATGCCGCCGCCCTGCTTACATAAAAATGGTCACTCAAAATAGTCACTACCCCTCACCTGAAGACTGATCCAGAAAGATATTGTTTATAACCAGCCTTCAGAGGCCGCATAAGCTGGCCAGCAAGAGACACTTTTCAGACAATAGCTCAAGTGAATTGAACTCAAGCTGAGCATATTAGTCTTTCTGTAATCTGGACTCTACTACAACTCCTTGAATTGCTAGACAAGTAAAGAGAGCTACAAAGGAAGCAACCTCAGACAGTGAGAGCCTACCAGGCCTAGCAAATAATGGGCACCCTGGTTCTTAGCACTACATGGAGACATCAGATAGAGAGCTCACCAGAAACCTTGGACATTCCACTGAAACTTCAGAAAAGCTCTCCACCAGGAACCAGGAGCATGTTCATAAGAAAATCCACAACCTAGGACTAAAGACAAAACTAAATTAGATTGATTTAAAGAATAACAATTTAGTAGCCAGGTTTGGTGAGTTCAAGGCCAGGCTGGTCTCAGAGTGAGTTCCAGGCCTGCTGGGGCCACAGGGAGACCCTGTCTCAAAAACACCAATAATAATAATAATAATAATAATAATAATAATAATAATTGAAATTTATTTAAAGGGTCAGAGTCCCAAAAAATCATTTAACTTGCCCCAATAAAATTCAAGTCTTTTTTAAAAAATACAATATAATTAAGACTTCTTATGATGCAACACCTATGGTGTTCAACATATAATAAAAATTACTAGATATTAGCCGGGCGTGGTGGTGCACGCCTTTAATCCTAGCACTTGGGAGGCAGAGGCAGGCGGGTCTTTGTGAGTTCAAGGCCAGCCTGGTCTACAGAGCGAGTTCCAGGACAGCTGGGGCTACAGGGAGACCCTGTCTCAAAAAGACCCAAAAAAAAAATTAAAAAAAAATTACTAGACATGAAAAGGAGCAAGAATATGTCCCTTGCTCAAGAAAACAAGCAGCCAATAGAATTTGCAAACAAGAGTATCAATACAACTATTACATTCAAGGGTAATAGCCTCTTGAAAACAAATTAAATAAATGAAAATATAAGAAGGAGTTTTAAAAGGGTAGATGAGGGGCTGGAGAGATGGCATAGTGGTTAAGAGCACCGACTGCTCTTGCAGAGGACCCAGGTTTGATCCCCAGCATCTACATGGTGGCTGGGAACTGTCTGTAACTCCAATTCCAGGAGAACTCCAGTTCCTTTGAAGTCATTTGTTTGAGGAACATCAGTGTCTATGTTGCCCAACTGGGTACATTCCTGAATGATTCAAAAGTGTGGATTATGAGAGTGAAGGGTAGACAAGATCTTTCTACTTAATTATATGTATGCTATAATATTTATAAATGATTAAATGTTATCTACTCTTAAAAACAAAAAAGCTAGGATTCTTCCTTTCATTTTCAGCCACAACAAAGGAATCCACTTATATAAATCAGAATGAATTGGTTGGTTCGGTCTCTTGAACAGAAACCAGTCAAATGGCTTGTAGATTATAATGGTTTCCACAGAATCTGTATTTTTTTCTATTACTTTTTAATTTTTTTTCATTTTTTAACAATAAGTAATAAGTTATGAGTACAAGCATCCTTCATGTAAAACCAATTTGCAAGCAGTTGTGCCCAAACCCACACAGCCCAAGGGTCCCACCATCCAGCTGGGGGGCTTGTATGTTCAATCAAGTTGATCAAATAAGTGTCCAGTCTATATTGCTGTAGTTTCACCATTCACCCCAATCGCAGCCCTTACATTCTACCATGCCCCCTCTTCCACAGATTGTTCCCTAGGCTTAGAAAAGGGGCAAGGGGGGACGAGAAGCAAAACTGTCTACTTTCTCTGGAGCTGTCGTTTTGGACTTTGGTCAATTCTGGCTGTTTCCTTTCATGAGCTGATAGTTTGTCCATGAATAACCTTTCAGTCCTACTAATGAAGCACAGGCAATTAGATATATAGGTATTTAAACAGTACTAATTGTTATGGTAGGTTACTTTGGTATAGACACATATATTTTGATAGTATGTTAATCTATGAATTACATTTAGAATCTGTATTTTATTTATTTATTTATTTATTTATTATTTATTATTTTGGTATTTTGAGACAAGGTCTCCCTGTAGCTCCGGCTGTCCTGGAACTCGCTATGTAGACCAGGCTGGCCTTGAACTCACAAAGATCCACTTGCCTCTGCCTCCCAAGTGCTAGGATTAAAGGCATGTGCCACCACACCCAGCTAGAATCTGTATTTTAATAAGCCATTTTTCACTAGGCATGGCCTTTTATATTTCAACTGTTCTGAAAATTTTCTAAAGTTTTGGTCACCAGTCATTACAGGTCCTGGGTGCTATTGTACATAAGTCATCAATGAATAAATGCGACTTTTGTGATATTTGTTTATTAGTGAAGAATATTTTATATTAAAACTCTAGGTTGTTGCATACACAATTTTGAAACTAGATCATATGTTGGTTAAATATATCATCTGTTGGTCCTTTAATCACGCGTGGCTGCAATCCACATGATGTTCTTCCCTCCTAGAACCAGGATGGCAGCTTCACAAGGCTACAAGCCTCCTGCCAAAGGGAGACAGTTCCTAGGCTGTGCTTCTGTTAAGGAGGAGGGAGGGGACCTGGAGAAGTTACTCTGAGAGGAATAAAAGAAATGGACTCAGAGAAACGGTCCGGGAGATAGACTCAGTTTTATTCATGCCAGCAGTGTGTTTATATACTAAAAGCTACTGTGCTCTGGGCAAGGAAGTGGGGGGCGGGAGGAAGGGAAGGGTGAGCCACCTTGGCTCCTACCAGGGGGCTGCAGAGCTCCTGTTTGTGCAGTAAACTAGAGATGTGACATTTTGCTCAATACCTTAAGGAGAGGGGCCATCCAGGTCTGGAACTTTGTAGAGATAGGTGAGGCAGGAAAAACTGCAATACCCCTACTTCACGGAGCTACAGATAACTCACAGAGACAAACTTGAATGGCCAGGGAGATATCAGATACCTCTCGGAAGTTCTGGGACAGGACTTGCACGTCTGCCTGGAGCCAGGCAAAGTTTCATTCCTTTCAATTCAGCTAGTTAAAATCTAAGTGAAAAAGAAATGCTTTCTTGGTTTAGTGATACATAACAGTAATCTCAGCACTCAGAAGTCAGAGGCAGGAGGATTGCAAAATCAAAGCCATCCTGGGCTACATAGTGAGAAATTGTTCACAAAGAAAACAAAACAAAAGAAACAAAACAATGCTGGACACTTCAATTATTTCTCCATAATGTTATACCATATTTCATTTTATAATGTCTTTTAAGGAGTATTTATCTCTCTACTTATTTATGTTTCCCCCACTATATAATAATAGTGTCCATTAGAGTATATTTAACATCATGTATTTATTTTATGTGTATAAGTGTATTTGCTGCATGTTTGTAAGTACCCCATTTTGTACAATGCCCACAGAGGTCAGATGGCTGCCATGGTGCCAGCTGCCATGTGGGTGCTGGTAACCAAACCTGGGTCTTCTACAAGAGCAGCAGTTGCTCTAACAACTAAGCCATCTCTCCAGCCCCCTAGAATATTCTTATATTTTACTCATAACTTTCTTTCTAGAGTTTAGAATAATACACAGTATGTGCTCAGAACACATTGTTTTTACATATACATCTTGAATCTTCTTGCTACATTAGAAATGCCTGCTTACAGATGGAATCTTTACTCATCTCTAACATTTACTTGCCAATGAAGACCCTTAATTAGAAACAACCAATTTAATAAATGAATCAATCCTCTGAACATTTCAGTGAATATCATTATATATGAAAGCCAAAATACTACTTGTATATTTAACCAGAAGAGAGATCCTAAGGTCCTTATGTTGGAAAAGAGGAAACTATATTTGATTTTATGAAGATTCTTTCTTAGAGAGGATTAGAAGACACAAAATTCCCTCTGGTACTTTCTATAGAAACACTGACACTGATTTGAGACGGTATTGTCATATTATGGAGGTCGGGGACTGGAAGTTAGGATTTCACAGTCTTTTCTTGGCTCTGTTATGCTGTCTTTGCGCAGTGTGACCTTGGAGAATCACAGCCTCTTTGTGCTACTCTGTCCCTATGGAGATGAGAGAGCAGTAGAGAAGAGCTTTTTTTCTTTCTCCCTTCCCACATAAATGTTTGTTTTTAGCCTCATGAATTTGCCAGAGTGCTTAGATACCAAGGTGACAGACGTCAGAGAAAACGTGACAGCAAAATAACTTGTTAGGAAGACATATAGAAGTGAAGTGTATTCCTAAGGGTGTGGAACATGGGTCTGGAATAATTTACTAAAGTTTCATGATCTCTTTAAGAATGTAGTAGATAGGCAATTTAGTCCTGATTCAGATAGGACTTGGCTATAGGATTTTGGTTAGTCAAGGGCATATGGTGTGTGAATTTAGTAGACAGGCAATTTAGTCCCAGTTCTGATAGGACTTGGCTATGGTCAAGGGAATAAGGTGTTTCTAATGGGCATTGATGGAGATCATCCATAGGGTCTTAGGTAGGGCATAGATAGCATAAACAGAAGCCAGAAAGAATTAGAATTGAATGTGCCACCTGTCTTCCCCTCACACATTTGGCTTGCTGTGGTGGTTGCTGTTCCAAAACTGAGAAGCTGCCTCCAAAAGTGTCATAAATCACAACATGCTACTTTAGTTCACATATTCTACAGCCCCATTTTTGTTATAGTAGTAAATATTACTGCCGTGGACAAATAGGCACAACCTTTATTTATTTATTTTTGGGTTTCTTTGTTACCTATGTCTAAGGAGGTGAGGCTCACACTGAATGTCGGGGGAGATGCTATTGAGGAAGGAAGAAAGGCTTAGGGAAGGAACCAGGGAAAAGTAAAACCTGTCTTCATTTTCTCACATCTTCATCTACAGCGGTATAGAGGTACTAAGAGCAATACAGAGTTGCCATAACAACTAGTAAACTGTAATTAGTCAAAGGAGGGGAGAACAGAGTGAAGAACGCACTAAAACAAAAACAAGCAAAAGAAAGAAAAGAGTAGAGAGAGGGATGGGGAAAACTTTTAGGAAAAAAAAGTTTTCAGTGTACACTGGTGTGGATATGAAAGCATGCGCTGGGTTATTTTAGAGGGAGATGTATAGCAATGAATTAAAAATGGGAATAAAGATAGAGAGAAGAACAATAATTTGTGTAAGAATATACTTAAAAATGTAAGTTCTAAAACTAAGTTGATTTGAGATGGCCAAGTATTGAGAGAGAGATAGAACGAGAGCACGTGAGAGTTTAGGGTCATCATGTAAGTTCAGATTGGTCCATGTGACTTTTGTGCAGATTTTCAAGGGTGCTCTTTCATGATTGAATTCATACATTATATGTGGGGGGAGTAGCATTGTGTCACTGTGAGCCCAGCCTTTTCACACCCTTCCCTCTAACCCACAGTCTACCTACCTTTGTAACTAACTTAAGAACTATTCCAGAGAGAGGCATCAAGGGAGGGTGCTGGGGAAATGGAGGTGGGGTGCAGTTGGCAGGCCCTCAAAGTCTGGTGTCTGGGTCTAGGAGAAGCAGATTCAGTCATTCAACAGGTATTTTTTGAGTATAACATTTCAGCTATATGCTGGGAATGAAACGCTAAGGAATGGTTCTTGACCATGTTACAGTGTTTGTGTCTATGGCTGAGAGTAAAATTTAAGATCTTTCCACTTCCAATATGTATTGGAAGTCAGAAAAGGAGTGATCCCATAATAGCTAGCCTAGGCTAAAAAGGTAGAGGAAGAAATGGAAGAATGCTTTGCAGTAAGAAGGGTTACAGTCATATGCCCATGTGGAAGAACAGATTAAGATGCCTGAAATTCAGGAGATTAAAGTTTCCAGTGACCAGGGATTTGCTTCATTCATTTTCAAAGAGTAACACGTGCACCTTCCCTGCTGCCCACTTTAGCCCACTTCCTCTCCTGCAGACGGGGCTCTTGGTTCCCTCATGGGCTTGACAACTGTGTCTTAGAGCAGAATGGGACTGATGAAGTATAGCTGTGTCTGTTTTCAGTTAGAAACATTAGCAAACTCAACTACAAAAAGCCACCTTACAGAACAAAGAGCTTGCGATGTACAAAGTACAATGGAAATCTCCCAGCTGCAAACAGAAATGTCTTTGGCTGCCAAGACAGAGGGACCTTGCAGAAGACAGAGCATGAAAGAGATTCTGTACCAAACAAAAGTCAGAACACAATGGTATATATTTCAGGCACATGAAAGGATGTGTGGCAGCAATACTAAAGAGACATGATTCTCCTGCAGAACGGGGGCATAAGGAGAGCAGAAACCAAATCAGCCAATACAATTGTGGCAGAGAAACAGATCTGGCCTTGCAAAGAGAGAGGGGAAAAAAGCTTATTTTTTATGAATTAATCTCTAGTTGGTTTTCATAAGTTGTTCAGAAACAAGAGAGCCTATGAATAATACATACAGTACACGGGCCCAAAAACACAGAGCCATCTCCAGTTGAGATTGTGAAAATGAAGGCATTTTGAGAAAGATAATTGAGTACGGGATCAGAGAGAAGGCATCTTAAAGTGGGGGTGTGGGCAGCAGCAGGGAGCAGATGATTCCCCAGGGAGAAGATGTACATTTCTAATTTCCCCAGTCAGGTTGCAATTTCCCGGAGAACTGGAATAAGCCTTTTGTCTTGTACAGAATTATATATTCCCAGGTTATATAATACTGTTGTTCCTAGGGTAGGTGTTCAAAAACATTAATAATAAAGGAATTCAATGTTGTTGTTGTGAGGAATTAGACTGATTGCTAAGCTGGTAATTACTGGATCTTTGGCACAGAAACAGGAAAGAAGAAATCTATGGTCTTAGGACCAACATCAGCGGAAATGAGGTAGCCTTTAGCTGCCTATCTGGCTAAATCAATCCAGGGCTGATGCACCTCTAGTGATCTCTCATACAGTGGTACAATTCACTGATTAACCAATCACTTCTTTTATCTAAAGACTGTAATAGTGAACTAGAGCTGGAGGTTCTGATGAATGTTTCCACAGAACAATAGTCCCACAAGAAGCTCTGTGGAAAAAGAATTCTGTGGTCAATTAAGCTTGGGAACTGCTGCTTTCTATAGTCTCCTCATTATCATTTAAAAGACACAGAGAAATCCTGCAAGTGAATTGCCCTGTTGAACTTTGTTAATCCAATGCTTTCCAAATTAAGTTGACCATGGAAGGATTTCCTTTTCTTTGTATTCTTTCTCTTTTTTTCAATATCCATTAGCATTTTTCAGAACAGGTTTTCCTTGAAGTTAACTGTGATGGTTAATTTTAGGTGTCAGTTTGATTGGGCTAAAGCATGCCCAAATAAGTGGTAAATTTAGGGCATGCCTAGGAGGGTGTTACCAGAGAGATTAGCAGTTGAATCATTTGATCTGCTAAGCAAGGTCTGCTCTCACCAAACTAGGCAGCACCATCCAATCTGTTGTTGGCCTGAACAGAACAAAAAAGTGGATGGAGAAT
Source organism: Rhizomys pruinosus (assembly GCA_009823505.1). Lineage (NCBI taxonomy): Eukaryota > Metazoa > Chordata > Mammalia > Rodentia > Spalacidae > Rhizomys > Rhizomys pruinosus. The sequence goes on from VZQC01006909.1 coordinate 224,953, forward strand.
GAGTTTTCTCTCTTCTTGAAGGAGAACATCCACCTCTGCCCTTGGCTATCAAGCCCCTGCTTCACAGGCACTCAAATATTCAGAATCTATTGTTTATAACACACTATTTCCGTTCTCATGCTTTGGATTAGTGGGTCAACTCTGGTGAGACCTTTAGAGTCAGGATGAACTACCTCACCAACTTTTGTGGCTTTCCAGGTTGAAGATGACATTTCATGGGTTTCTCTGGTTCTAACACGTCTTGAGCCAATTTCTCTAGTACCTCTCCTCTTCTGTATCTCTGTATGTCCTATTGGTTCTTCCTCTGGAGACACCTGACTAATAAAAAAAAAAAAAGAAGCCTCAGTTCCATGATTATGAACCAGGCACATACTAAGAGACTTCCATGTTCTAGGAATGAGGATGTGGCTGGAAAGAGACATTAATACCTGGCTTTTTATCAGCCATTCCCAACCAAATACAGTTCCCTTGATCTGAAATACAGGTTCTTTTTTTATATAATTTTTAACTTTTTAATTAATTTTATTTATTTCTGTATGTGTATGAATGTACTGTCTGCATGCAAGTTTGTGCACCCCTGTTGTGCAATGCCGCGGAGGTCAGAAGAGGGTCTCGGATTCCCCTGGAACTGGAGTTCTCCTGGAATTGGAGTTTCAGATGGTTCTTGGCCACCATGTGAGTGCTGGGGATTGAACCTGGGTCCTCTGTAAGAGCAGTCGGTGCTCTTAACCACTAGGCCATCTCTCCAGCCCCTGAAATACAGGTTCTGTGCCTTCCAAAGATGCAGACCCCAGATGTGATCCAGAATATCTCTCTCCATTTACCACAGGCCATTTTTGCTTGGACTGTGACCTCCATCTCTAATGCAAGAAGAAAGGACCCCCGCATGGTCATGGCAAGCATGGCAAGCATGTGATTTGGGTGGTGAGGACACTTTTTCTGGGGAACAGGCCTCCTCTTGCAAGACATTGCCACTCAGTTGCCTCAGAGAAGCTAGTACTGAAATTACTGATATTCTCAGCGGAGCTTGGCAGTGCACGCCTTTAATTCCAGCACTTGGGAGGCAGAGGCAGGCAGGATCTCTGTGAGATCAAGCCCAGTGTGGTCTACATAGAGAGTTCCAGGACAGCTCAGGCTACAGGGAGACCCTGTCTCAAAAAGACAAAAAAAAAAAAAAATAGAAATCACTGCTATTCATATTGGTTACCCTCCAAGTGTTTGAAACAGATGCTTAGAAAGATCAAGCAAGCATTTCTCTACTACTCAGAGAGAATACAGAGCCTGTTTCCAGGTCTGGCTGCTGAAATCTCTAGAAACCTCATTGTGTAGCTATTTTCATAGGGATTCAGACCTACATTCTTGAGCCTCTGCCAGCAACCTGGACTATGTTAGAAAGAGCTGCTCTCTCTTCTCCAATGTTCTAGAGTCTCCAGAGCAAAGGGCTGAGACCATGAAGGATCAGAAGTCCCTGGGAGATTGTCAGCCAATGAGATGGCATGATTTCAGTATTCTACTTGTTCCCAGTTCTCAGCCATGCCATCTTGAAGGCTTCTTGGTGCTTGTCCTCATGTGAAGTAAGGTGTGTGTGCCCATGGACTGGGCAGGTGATCAGGTACTTTCTTCCATTGGAGCTATGTGGTAAAGGGGTGGGAGTTGGCTTTTACTGTTAAAGCTGGTTATTTCCATTTCTGACCCATCTCTCATCTCTCACCCTTACACCTCCCACATGTTCCTGCTGCACACTTCCTCTGACTCACCTTGGTTTTATATCGAGACTGAAAGCAGCCGCCTTTCAAGAGTGGACATCCTAGATTCATAGCTCTGCCATTGACGATATGTAGGTTAACTTCCCTGAGCCTCCAGCTCCTCATCTGGAAAGGAAGGATGGCATCAGTCACTGCACTGGTTGTCAGAGAATTTGACAATCCCCTTAAGTAGAAATCCTGGTACACAGCAGACACTTAATTGTTTGTTAATTTATGCTTCTCAGTTTTCCTATTGATCGGTGTCGGCCAACTGAAGGTTTTTCAGGGATGGAAATGTGTGTGTGTGTCTGTGATGACTGGCACAAAGTACTAGTTCCATTAGGTAAGTAGCACATGGAATATGACAGCACAACTGAGGAACTGAAATTATCTTATTTAGTTCTAATAATTTAAATAATCATTTGCAGCTAGGAACTACAGTGTTGGACAGCACAGGTCTGTGTGATTTCACCAATGGTTTGGAATATCTGGGGTCTCCTGAAGACAAAGTGGAACTTACTCTCATTCTGTGACAAGTACTTTGAGTTATGGATGTCCATGTGAAACTGGATGTTGTCATGAATCATAGACACTTGTAGAAATAGGAATATCCACCATGACTGTCCGCCTCTGAAGCCTGGGGAGACTACATACCCATTTTACCAAGTGTACACCTCAGGAAATGGAGACAAGTTCTCTATGCCATTTCAAATATTCCTAACACTGAAAAAGACAGCAAATATAATGGAGAAGTTTCTAAACTTTTGCCAAAAAAAACATAGGTTCCCCAATCAGAATTCATCTTTCTCTATTTCATATACTTATATACATCTTTCCATCTTTTCAGAGCTAAAAGAATGATACTTGCTAAGGTTTTAAACCTTGTCAATTAGCAGAACAAACTACCTAAACCCATATTCTTCTCTTTCAGGCATAAGCTAAATATATAAATGTCAAGGTCTTGAAAACGTTAAAACCATTAGAGAAAGAGAGTTGAAGTATTGGGGGAGAATGGGGATGTAAATTTGGAGAAAATTAGAATAGCATGCAATATTTATTTTTGTAGTGCAATTTACATATCTAAAAATCATTTTGCTAAGAAACATAAAATGTATTATGTATAACTTGATTTGCTCATAAAATTATCATTTAGGTAAAATTAGAGATGTGAAGAACAAAATGGAAAAAATAGGAGAGAACAGACTTTTTAACCGATTCATTTCTTTATATATTTATTTAACAAAAACATCCTGGGGTAAGTTTCTTCTGAGTCTCTCTCTCTCTCTCTCTCTCTCTCTCTCTCTCTCTCTCTCTCTCCCTTCACTTCTTCATTCCCTCATTTCCTTCATTTTTTTCCCCATCTTAGGTCTTTACACCTTCATCTATAGGACTCCTGTTTGATTCAAGCCTGATTTCTTGTTACAGGCAGAGCAGTGAGAAGCGTTTGTTATTAGCTTCCTTTCCCCACCATCTTTCAGTCACAGTTACTCTGAGGCTCTTGGGTGGCTCCTTTTCATAGCAAAGCACTCCAGATCCTTCACTGGTCACACCAGTTCTACTTCAGGCTGACTTTGCCTCTGCTTTTCGGCTGGGGCTCCGAGGCAGAGGGGACCTCAGCCACTCAGTGTGCTTTCATTTGACTCCCAAGTAGGTCCACAGACCTGTGCTGTCCTGTGGTTGGGCTGTGACCACTTGGTGAATGGGACAGTGCTTTGATTGGCCTTATTCCATTATGAGAAGAAGAGTGTAGTATTTGGAGGGAGCATACTGACTGTCATCATAATAAGTTACCTCTGTTTATTAAGTGCCAGGCACTGTCTTGAACACACTACATTCATTTAACCAGTTAGTTTTCCTCAGTTCTGAATAAAAAAGCAGCACTAGACTTGTTCTATTTTCTAAATAACACACAGTTCAAAGAAGGTTAAGGACCTGGCTTGAGGTTGTGCAGCTGGAAGCCCCTGAGACTGGATTCAACCCAGTTTGTGTGAGTCAAATATCTGGCCTCCCACTACTATTTAATGATACCCTAAAAATAATAAGGATCCTGTGATTTACACAGGGCTTTATGGGTTAATTTTTTTTTCCACATACATTAGCCTATGTGATTCTCAGAGCAGCAACTTTACAGGAAACAGAGGAAAATAGTTCAAGGTTAAGTTCACTGCCCAAAGTCACATAGTAAATGATGCTTTTGCTGTTCAGCTCAAATTTTTCCTGACCCCAAAAAAAATCTGTTTCTCTATCCGCATGACAGTTGGCCTATACAAAAAGGAAGTGGCTTGAGAACTAATGTGTGTGTGCTGCGCACCTGCAAACTTTTCAGGCCTAATGCCAACGAGCCAGAGGTGGGCAGAGGGGAGGAGGTTGGCACAGCCAAGGATGCTTCACCGTCCTGACAAGCTCATACGAGGATGGAGAGACGCAGGAGAGCGGGCTGCTGGCCTTTCCTGCTGTTCTTATTTGTTTCTCCTTTTAAAATTCTTCTTTATGAGGCTGCCATAAAAACACTCATTAGGCAGTGTTGATTTTCATTAATGTTGATTCTCCGAGAGCTTAATCAATCTTCTGCGACCAATGACCTCATTCCCATGGGAGAAGAAAGCTGTTTAACAAATTAGCTTTACAGATTGTAGGTAAGGCATACAGATGTGAAGTAGCCTGCGTTGCCAAAACAGGACGTGGATTAGTGGTTTAATATGCATAAAAACAGTAGCATTAAATTGTCTCCTTGCTGTTACCAAATGCATCATTAGCAAGCAGCTGTTCCCTTGCCCTGTAGCACCTCTGGCCCACCTCACTGTCCATCCTTGGGCTAACTTTTGCGTTCTGTGACATCTGAGTTCCAACAGCACCTGGAGGCAAGGGTGCATCTGTGTTAGGAGGAAGGGACAGGACTCATAGATGTGCAGGGACTAGGGATGGGGCATCATCTTCCCTGCCCGTGTTGACTAGCAACTGCCCGATGAATGGTTATTCCTCAAGGTTAATAGGAGAAATCTCTCCTGAATGGTATCTCAACCAAATAGCATTCTATAAAAATTCTGTTGTTCAGGGATGACTTATTTAGGCCTAATTATCATGTCTTTCCAGATGGCCTTTCCAAAGGCAGGTATCTTTTGGCTGAGTGGTCCAGACAGGCACTGGGAGGTGCCCCAGAAGCTTGAGTGAGAAGAGCACTGTGGGCCTCGCTACAAAGGCAGGGCAAAGACCACCTTCTCCGTTGTCCCAGTTTTGCTGTTGGCTATGTCTGGTGGCTATGTCCACATGGACCATAGACTTTCTGTTGCAGCTGCTGGCCACAGGCCCTGGCTCTGCTGTATAGCTGGAAACAGTTGTGGGTCCCTTCTCCAGTGCACTCAGGGGGCTGGAACCTGAGCAGGACTGGGCACCAGCTGTGCCTCAGCGCCAATGTGCTTACTCCCAGAGTTCCTTCATGGCTGCCAACTAGTTTCATTTTCTTAGCTTTCCTCTGGGGGATGAGGGACATAGTTGTTTCCTTGTGTGGGGAAGAAAGACAGAGGGGTCAGGGATGCCCTGATTTGGCCACAGCTTCCCAGTAGCAGGCTTTTCTGAGGGGAGAAGAAAGGAGGGAAATGCGCTTGTGGGGCAGGGGAGGACATGCCTGCCCCGTTGGCAGTCTTTCCCTACTTTCTGGCTGGCTGTGCTGGCTGCCTTGGACTCAGGTGGTGAGCTAGCTGCCTGGCTGGCCGAGCAAGTAAGCACTTTTTGTGGCTGTGCATAGATCCCTGGGGGTAGGATACATTCCCATCCTGCATCAGCCAGAGGCTGGTCTTTGAAATGCCCTTGGCATCCATGTGCCAGGGCAGCAGACGTACAGCCGGGGTTAGCCCTGGGAAATGTTCTCCCGTGACACAGCTACATCCCCAGATGGCCTGGCTTATACAATAGGGAATCTTTTCCCACACGCCTCCTGCTCTCAGTCTGCAGTGCAGACATACCCCTGAAATCAGGCCGCTGTTCTCAACTCTGAGCCACATGCCACAGTGAGTCAGCCCAGCCCTGTAACTGCAAGTGCAGATCCTGGGAGCTGGGCCTGGCTGTGCAGGAGGAAGCAGGAGAGGCCCAGGCTTGCAGCTTTTCACTCTTTTCCACATATTTAAACATGTCAAATACAATTTTAGTGCCTACTACATAGTAAGTCTGTTAATAGGCCCTGGGGAAGGGCCAAATGAAAGTGAGCAAGGCAGTCTTGACTTCAGTGAGTTTCCTGGTGCCACACAGAAGGTCCCTTTGTCTGTGACTTTCATGGATGATGACTACTTCTTCCTCCTGTGTTTCCTGACCAGTGTCCTTCTCTGTTCACCTCATTTCTTACTTTCAGTATACTATTTCTGAATGTATGTTGAATATCCCTAATGTGAAAAACCAACATCTGAAACATTTCAGAATCTGAAAGCTTTTCAATACTGGTGTGACAAACCACAGCTGACTTTTATGCAAGTCAAACTGCAGGTATGCAGTAAAAATTCCCTGTGAAGTTATCTGCAGGCTTCATGGATAAGGTATATATGAAACATAACTAAATTCCCTATTTGGAATTGAGTCCCATTGCCTCATTTTTTATATGCAAACACTCCCAAATCTGAAAAGTTTGAAATCCAAACTGCTTCTCATCTGAAGCATCTTGACTAGCACCATGTCCACTGCTCAGCTGATCCTCAATAAGAATATGATGGACAACAGTTTAAGGACCTTCTTGGGTAGAGTCAGAAGTTACCACCTTCTCATTCCTGGAAACAGGATCCCACTTCGTGAGTGCCTGTCAAGCTCTGTGCCCAGCACTTTGGTGACATTGTTTCCAGCTTTCGCCAAAAGGTTAGGCAGAGGATGCTTTCATCCCTACTCTACAGATGAAGAAAGAGAGACACGGAACATTTAAAGAATTTGTCTGAGATTATTATAGCTAGAAATCAGCTGATCCAGGATTCAAAGCCATGCTTTACGGACTCTAGAGCCATGATCCCTTCCCTTGCCGTTCATGACCAGGCAGAACAATCTGACTGCAAAGAGAGTTTAATCCAGTGGCTGTTGTTTTGGTTTCTGATGCTGTGATGTCACTCTGACCAAAACTAATTTGGGGAGGAAAGGGTTTATTTCACTTTATATAGGTTATAGTTCATCATGGAAAGAACCACGGCAGGAGCTCAGGGCAGGAATCTGGAGGCAGAATCTGAAGCACAGACCGTGAAGGAATGCTGCCTACTAGCTTGCTCCTCTGGCTTCTGCTTAGCTTGCTTTTTTTGTCTTTTTTTTTCATTTTTTAACAATAAGTAATAATTTATGAGTACAAGCATCCTTCATGTAAAACCAATTTGCAAGCAGTTGTGCCCAAACCCACATAGCCCATGGGTCCCACCATCCAGCTGGGGGGCTTGTATGTTCAATCAAATTGATCAAATAAGTGTCCAGTCTATATTGCTGTAGTTTCACCATTCATCCCAATCACAGCCCTTACATTCTACCACTCCCCCTCTTCCGCAGATTGTTCCCTAGGCTTAGAAAAGGGGCACAGGTGGACGAGAAGCAAAACAATCTACTTTCTCTGGAGCTGTCGTTTTGGACTCTTGTCAATTCTGGCTGTTTCCTTTCATGAGCTGACAGTTTGTCCAGGAATAACCTTTCAGTCCTACTAATGTAGCACAGGCATTTAGATATATAGGTATTTAAACAGTACTAATTGTTATGGTAGATTACTTTGGTATAGATACAGATATTTGGATTGTATGTTAATCTATGAATAACATTTTTTCCTGTAAAATGTGACAGGGTCTTACTGTGGCTTATAACATCTCCTAACGGCTAGAGGATGTAAGCTTGTGGCATCAGCGTGGGTTATTCCTCCAAAGAGAGAGCTAATAGCCAATTAGATTTGGGATATATGGGCATACGGCTGCCACTGCTACACAGTATTTCCAGGCAGGTGAGGTGTAGCTGGTGCTGATGCAGGAGTCTTGCTTGACTCAAGGAGACCTATATTTGCTTTGTTGGTTTAGTGGCCTTTGGTAACACTCTCTGGTATTCCAGAGACCAACTGTACACTTGCAAGTGCGGTCTCAATACATCTTTCCCATGCTTACATCAGGTCTTCGACAGAAGGCCCTTATTGCCTCTCTTCTTGTAGGTATCCCAGTTTACAGGCAAAAAGCCTTTACTTTTTTTGGGGGGGTGTGGCTCCCCTGGCCAACATCTCCTTGGTAGAATAATCCATTACTGATATCAGAGCTCTCCTGTGTTAATATATTTTGCTTAAGTGCACAGCTTAAGGAGACTTTAGTATTATATTTGGTTCTGAATAGAAAATAATCCTTTTCACAGTTCCTACGTCAATTAGTCAATTGAAGAAGGTGGAACATCTTAAAAACTGTTCAAAATCACTAATAATTAGGGAAATGCAAATTAAGACCACTCTAAGATATTAACTCACTCTGATAAGACTGGCCAGGATCAAGAAAACAAAAAATATCAAG
>VZQC01006909.1:235033-472373 GCA_009823505.1 Rhizomys pruinosus
AAGATTGGTACCATGACTAAATTTTGGACAGCAGGCTCTATCAGCAGCACTATCCTGTGAATCTTTGGGGTGTGGCCTTCTGGGAAGAAGACAGACTCTTACTTTTTCCTCAGGAATGTCAGATAGCCATGGAGCTGGGCTTCAGCCATTAGGTAGAAGTCACTTTCCCAGAATGGCAGCAAAAACATAAAAGCATCTTGGACCTCTGATGTCATGGAACTGCTTTGTGAATCAACCCGTACAGGAAACAAAAATAAAAAAGTGTCAGCAGCTGGAGATTAAGTTCAGTGGTCAAGCACTGGCTCAGCATGTATGAGGCTCTGGGTTTGAGCCCCAGTACCAACCAAAAATAAATAAGTAAAACAAAACGACCATTCTGTATAAGATACTGGAGGGCATGTACATTCTGATCTTTACAAGTGAACCTAATTGTAAATATCTTTACAATTTATCCACTGTCTAAAATAGATAACATCTGGAGCCCCCCAGCTCTGGGCCTATAAATCTAGGAGACAGTCTTTTCCTTATTCTTTAAGCTAGCATGAGTCATGTTTCAGTTTCTGTTACTTTGCTAAGCTGCTGTAAGAAGATACCAAAATCGGTGACTCAAAACAGCAGAAATGCATTCTCTCTCAGAGCTCTGAGGGCTGCAGGTTTGCAGTCAGCATGCTGGCTGTGCTGGTTCCCTTTGAGGGTTCAAAGAGATCTGTTCCATTCTTCTCATTCCTGGAGGTATGCTGACCATCTATGGTGTCCCATACTTGTCCATGTGTCACCCAGCTCTTCAGGTTGTTAGATGATATTCTCTGTATGTCTGTCTGGGTCTCTTCTTATAAGGACACCAGCCACAGTAGATTAGGCTTGCCCTAACTCAAGATGGCCTCACCCTAATCCCATCATGTCTACAAAGACCCCCATTTTCAAGTCGGTCGCTTCATAGGTATTTGAATATTATCTAGGAATATCACACAGTTTATATCTTTTTTAAAATATTATTCATTTTTTGTATGTGTATGAATGTACTGTCTGCATGTAGGTTTGTACACCTGTGTCATGCAATGCCTTGGAGGTCAGAAGAGGGCGTTGGATCCCCCTGGAACTGGAGTTAAAGATGGTTCTCAGCCACCATGTGGGTGCTGGGGATCGAACCTGGGTCCTCTGCAAGAGCAGTCGGCACTCTTAACCACTAGGCCATCTCTCCAGCCCCAAAGATTGGTTTGTTTGGGGTTTTGTTTTTTTTTTTGTCTTTTTGAGGCAGGGTCTCCCTTTAGTCCCAGCTGTTCTGGAGCTCACTATGTAGATCAGGCTGGCCTTGAACTCACAGAGATCCACCTACCTCTGTCTCCCAAGTGCTAGGATTAAAGGCGTGAGCCACCACGCATAGCTAGCCTGCTTTTTTATACCACCCAGGACCTCTGCCCAGAAGTGGCACTACTCACAGTGGGCCAGGCCCTCTCATATCACTCAACAGTCTAGACAATGCCTCAAAGCCTGACTACAGGTCAATTGGTGAGGAAATCCATCAACTGAGGTTCCCTCTTCCCAGGTGTGTCCAGTTGACAACTAAAGCTATCAGCACAACAGTAGATATCATTTAAGAAGAGTACACAGTGCTGGCGAAGTCCAGTGGCTAGCTGCAATAGTGACCTCCAGATGCAGTATCAGATAGCTTCAGAGAATGGGCTGAATTCCTGGGCCAGGCCAGGCTCTCACCTTCCTCATTATCCCAGGATGCCTTAAGTCAAGGCTTTGAGTTGCCTTCCAGAGGATCATGGGTACAAGGCAGTGAAGAAAACCTGATTTCCATCTCTGCCCTTAGGAGTGGGCATGGCCTAACATTGAAACTTAGATTCACCTGTTTCTCAGAGATCTTGGAACTGCACCCCTCCCCCAAGAACAGTGACTTTCTTGGGCTGGAAGTGAAGCAGTGACCTCAAGGTGAAAGTCTCCATATCCCATTACCAATCCAATTACCTGGCACTCGCAGGTTAGATGAGAACTGCCGGACCGGAACCCAACAATGGATCATTTAGCTCTGTGTCTTGTCTCTGACAGTAGTCAGGCCCGAGTGTCTCACTCAGGTGCCTCTTATTGGCAGTCTGCAGACACGCTGCCATGCTTCCTTTTAAATGAAGGAATTGAACTGGTCATGGGGAACAGCAACCAGTAAAGAAATTCACGGAGCTACTTCAGCTTCCACCCAACCCCTAGCTCATTAATTAATTCATTGAATAAATATTCATTGAACAGATACTACATCTAAGCAATCCTCAGCCTGAGGCATGCAACAAGTGGCTTCTTTGAGCTCATGGGCTTTTATTGGCTAGGGAGAGTACAATCACATATCCCAGTAGTTGCTGATAAATATCATAGAAAAGGAAACTTGTAAATGAGGAGAGCTGGGGATGAGGTTGGTTACTCTCTCAATCAGGTGACTGAGGGAGTCTCTTGATAATGGTGACACTGACGAGACCTAAAGGAATTTCAGGAGCAAAACATGGTTATCTGAGGGAGATCTGTGTAGGGTATCTCACCTGTCTTCTATGTGTGGGGTTGGGAGGTGAACTTGAACTACAGGCACAGGTGTAAAGTAGACATACACTCAAAATACACGAATGAAGGAAGAACAAGCCAGTAGGTGTTGCTGGGAGGAATGACTGAAGGCAAGAAGGACAGTGATTTCTGGGAGGTGTTAGGGTCACAGCAGCTTACAGACATGCAATATGAATTTTGGTTTTCACTCCGATGAACTCAGGAAGTCATTTGAAGGGTTTTGAGCAGCAAAAGTGATATAGCAACAAAGCATTTATTAAACATGTCTTCAGATAAATATTTGCTGAATGAATACATGAAATACCTGTGGATGACTGAAAGAACAAATATCACTGAGTCACATGCATAAATACATAGAGAGATCCTAGAATGATATTTGTCCATATTTGCTCAGAGGAGCAGGAAGGTTTCTGACTGAAAGAATGATTAGCTATCAGCCTGCCTTCTATCCTCTCAGTGGAAGTTTCACCTTGTTGCTAGAGGCAGACAAGTGTAAGTCACAGGGCCTGCAATAGGTGAGCAACCTAATGTTCCTTTCACAATGGAAGCTGGAGAGAAGCTTACTCCTGTGGCAACTCTTAGGCAGGGACATCACAGCTTTTCTGAAAGAAGCCATTTGTCTGAAGATGTTGAGAGATGCTTTCCATGGGGCTTGGTTTGAATCACCTAGACATCTCCACATGAAAGACCTTTCTGCTTCTTTCCTCACAACCCCCTCCTCTTGAGTCTTGAAAAGGATTTCCTTCTTTAAGTCTCTTCTCAACTAGAGTAGGAGCATAGATTCTGTAACTGGTCAATTCCTCTATGTACCAAACATCACTTTTTCAAATATATCTTCTAAAAAATTTCTCCAAGAGTGCCAACTGCTCTTGCAGAGGACCTGCGTTCAATCCCCAGCACCCACATGGCAGCTGAAAACCGTCTTTAACTCCAGTTCCAGGGGAATCCAATGCCCTCTTCTGACCCCTGCAGCATTGCACGACACGGTGCACAAACCTACATGCAGACAGTACATTCATACGCATAATAAAATAAATTTTAAAAATTTAAAAAATTCCTCCTACTGATTCTCTTTAGGAGAAAGAGCTTCCTTTCTCTCACCCATAGTTATGGACAAGACCACAGGTCACAACTCCAAGTCTGTGCTTGTAACTTCTGCTTTCTCGAACACAAGTTTCTTTAAAAAATATTTTATTTATTATTTTTATTTTATGTAAGTATGAGTATATAGCCTGCATGCATGAAAGTGCACCTGTGCCATGCAATGTTTGCAGAACTGGAGGGACAGATAGTTGTTAGCCACCATGTGGGTCTGGGGAATCAAACCCTGGTCCTCTGTGAGAACAGCTGGTACTCTATCACTGACACACCTCTCCAGCTCCCAGACCAGAACGTTCTTGACCTTATGACATTCCTCTGTCTTCTGCATATAGTAGGATGGCATTGCTGTATGTCTTTCTTTTTATTCTTTCTTCTTGATCTTCCCTTCCTTTTCTCATTCTTTTCTTGCTTTTGTTTTTAATTAACCAAGGTGAATATTGTTAAAGCATGATTTTTCCATCTCAGAAGCACTCAGGAAGAGACAATTAATACAGTGTTATAATAGAATTGATTGAGATCAGAATCGTGGCTCCAGTTTTTTCTTTAAGAAAGTGAACTCTTGGGGCTGGAGAGATAGCCTAGTGGTTAGGAGCGCTGACTGCTATTGCAGAGGACCTGGGTTCGATCCCCAGCACCCACATGGCAGCTGAGAATGTCTTTAACTCCAGTTCAAGGGGAATCCGATGCCCTCTTCTGACCTCCACGGCATTGCACAACATGGGTGCACAGATCTATATGCAGATAGTACATTCATATACATACAAGAATAAGTAAAAATTAAAAAATATATATTTTAAAAAAAGGAAAGTGAACTTTTCCATTCTCTCTTCCTGGATTTGTTATGGAAAATATACATAGATTAATATTGAAATTGTTTTGAAAGTTATAAAGTACCTATGCAAAACATATGCAAAATATCCACATTTGACAAAAAAAAGTAGGGATCATGAAAAGGTGCTACCACACCCAGAAAACTGGCTTGAGAATTTGCTTCTGCCTAGGGGCCTCATGGGAAGGTAAATTGAAGGACATATTGTCAGCCAGCAAAGCTACTATCCAGTGATAAAATTTTAGGTAGACACATCCTTTGGCTTGTCACATGGGTTCAAGTTGGTACTGAGCCAAGAGTCACTTGGATACTGGATTTAGTTTTTGTCTTAATTTTTTGCTTTTTTTGAGACAGCTTCCTAAGTAGCCTCAGCTGGCCTAGAATACAACATGTAGCCCAATCTCTCGTAGAGATCAGCCTGCCTCTGAGTCTGGCATGCTAGGATTAAAGGCATGTACCACCATACCTGGACTTTTTCTTTTTCTTTTTGTTTTGAGACAGGTTTTCACATTGTAGCTCAGATTGATTGGGAACTGACTGTGTAGCCTGGCTTGGCCTTGAGCTCACAATATTCCTGAAGTCTCAACCTCCTGAGTACTGGGATTATAGTCATGTGCTACCGTATTCATCATGGATACTGGACTTTTACAAGGCATTTACTTTCGGTTAATACAAAGGCAGAACCATAAAAAATGAGAAAATCTGGGTGAGTCTTAGAAGAATCTGTTCTATTTGACCACTCCGAGAAGCACCCGCTAATCTTTTGGTAGCTATGCTTACAAGCTCTTTTCTAGAATGCAGCTCTTCCGGAAATCCTCCCTTGCTGGGATCCCTGCAGAAATTAGAAAGGGGGGGAGGCCAAGGTGAGGTGAAGGAACTGTGTCAAGGTGGGATGAAGGGACTTGAGCTCAGGCAAGGAGAGCATGGATGTCGGATGTGGCTGCCTGGAGCTGGGCTGTGACCCCGCTTCTCAGGCCATTTTCCTTTGTCAGACTGTACAGGCCACACTGGCCATCTAGCACATGGGATTGAGCTGCAAGAACCAGCAACCCAGCAACCATCCCCTCCCTCCATCTACATTTCCTTCATTTCCCAGAATTTCTGGTCTGTTTCATGTGGTCCCAGGCATGTTCCTTATACACAGACATCCCTCAGTCTCAGAATACAAGTATCCACCCTCACTGGGAACTTCCTGGGCTTGACTAATTCACTCACCTCAACATTGCTACTTAATTGACTGAACCTACAAAAAACAAACCCATGCTGATCGATAGAGAAATAATTTTGCAAATTGTGGGCATAAGTCTTTAGAGATCTGTGTGCACTGCTATTTGTTAAAATGTTGAAAAGGTAAATCAATTTTCTTTATTAAAACACAATTGCTTCATCTATTGCTAGTTTAGGCAGAGGCTGGGGGGCCGGGTGTGGGAAGAGCAGGGAGGAGGTCTGGGCATTCTTGTGTGCCCTTCATTCTGGGGTCACTTGTTAGTCTAAAAGGGTTAAGTGTTGGGGAGGAGACAAGAGCTTTCAGGCTGGCAAACATCTTAACATTAAAAGCAAGGAAGTCATGGGATAGAGGGCCGTGTGGGAACAACTGGGCTGGAGACTACAGAAGATACTGGCTGGCTTGGATCTGGATGCCCTAAAGGCCCATGTATTAATGACTTGGGCCTCAGCTTGAACCTATTGGAAGGTGATGGAACCTTTAACAATAGGGCTTGGTTGGGGGTGCTTAGTATTTGGGTATTGGAGTGTGCTTTTGCAGGAGACCATGGGACCTTGGTCTCTTTGATGTCCAGTCCCCCTCCTTTTTCTCCTTCTCCCATTCTGTCTCTTCCCCCCTTCTGTCTTCCTGCCCCTTCTCCTCGCTCCCATCTCTGCATGAGGCTTTATTTTGTCACCTGCTGCATTGCTGCAGGCCTGAAAGCAATGGGACTAATCAATCATAGATGGAAACATCCAAAACTGTGAGCCAAAATAAACCTTTTCTCTTTATAAATGGGCTACCTTGGGCATTTGTTATAGTAACAAAAAGCCAACTAACAGAGGTGCTGAGGAAAAACAAAATCCCCAAATATCTCCTACCTTCATCATTCCAGAGTGTATCTGCCAGAGTAAGTGAGATTAATACGGTGGTAAGAGACTCAAAACGTCAAAGCTTCACATCACAATTCTATTTTTCCCTTACACTGCACAGGTGTTTATCAATGAGGACTGGGCTGACAGAAGAGCCCTCTCTCAAACTTGGCTGTTCTACAAGCCAGAGACGAGAGAGAAAGATAAATCCACCTTGGCTTCCAAAACTTCTACTGTGAGGCAAAATCAATCTCTTAAGCTCTCATTTTATTGAGCAAAGAAGGGAGATGGGGAAATATAGGGAGAGGCAGGGCAGTTCTGCTGACCCCTAAGCAAAGTGGCCATGAGCTTCTCTTCTATGGGATCTTATGCTGTGTGGTAATGGTGCTGAGTCTGTGGACATAGCATGGGTATTCCATCGGACTCATCCTAACGCCCCACACAGGATGTACTAAAAATCGTTAATTCGTAGATGGAATTAATTACTTGTTAACAAAAAAGAAAGGAAGTGACAGGTCTCAGTAGACTTGGTACAATAGGGTTATTGTAGGATGATATCTGTGGCGGCATCTTATCCTGGGTCTAGCACCAGCAGCATTGTTTCTTCAGGATTTTAATGTGCCCAGCACTGGACTAAAGTATTCCAATGCCTTCATTATTTTTCTCAGAACTCATCTTTATCATCATTTTAGATTTGGTAGTTTTTTTTTTTCTCATCTACAATGATGATCATGGGTCTGAAGAAGATGGGCTCTCTTGATGCCTATCACATTGTGACCAGACACTGATGATGGCTTGGTAGAGTATCTAATCTTTAGGGACTTTGGTTTTCTCAAGTGAAAACAAAGGAGACTCAACCCACTGTCTTTTGAGATCTGTTCACAGGCTCTTGCACCATAATAGCTTTTAGTAGTTTTCTGGTGTAACTAGAAGGTTCCTCAAGGGGCCTAGATCCCTGGGTATCTGTGGGCACATCAAGTCATCTTTAAGTCACTTTTGAGGAACAGTGAAACTTGAAGAAGCCAAGTTTTTTTTTTTATTATTAATTTTATTTATTTCTGTATGTGTATGAATGTACTGTCTGCATGCAGGTCTGTGCACCCGTGTCGTGCAATGCCACAGAGGTCAGAAGAGGGTGTCGGATTCCCCTGGAACTGGAGTTCTCCTGGAATTGGAGTTTCAGACAGTTCTCGGCCGCCATGTGGGTGCTGGGGATCGAACCCGGGTCCTCTGTAAGAGCAGTCGGCGCTCTTAACCGCTAGGCCATCTCTCCAGCCCCAAAGAAGCCAAGTTTTAAACCCACTATGTAATTAGACATAATATTGCTCCACTGAAAGCTTTCCAATGTAACAAACTATTTCAAACGTTAAATTTCAGAAGCTAGTGTGTGTCTCCAACGTCGCAGAAAATGTACTCAGGATTCATTTGAGAAGAAAGATTCAAAGACAGAACGTCAGGAGGTATTTCCTTAAACCTTACTGCCGTGGTAAAGTTCCCTTTATCTGGATGTATGTGCCTGTTCTCCCTTCAACGAATCTCAACAAACACCAGAAAAATGAACTAGGGTCCTGGATATCCTGTTTCTAACTGTTCTACTTAAAACAGACATGAAGATAAATGACAAGCATCTCCTTGTCGAGACCTAGGAAGGTCGAGGTCTTAGGAAATGTCCTCTTTGAATTTAACATGACAGAATGACAGGACCAAGGGTTTAGTGGGCTGAAGGGACAGAGAAATCCAATGCATCGTGGTGGAGCGGGGCATGAAAAAGTGCAGGAGTTCATCCATTAAAGAGACCCACTTGTCCTGAAAGTTCTTAGATAAACTGAACTGGTTCATAGCTATTGAATATTCGCTATGTGCCAGAAATGGTTCCCAGAACTCTGTAAGTATTATATGACCCAATTATCTTAATACATGTTCTTTGCAGGAGAGGAAACTGAAGTCCAGAGTATTTAAAGAACTTGCCAAGGACACATGGGCCACAAGCAAAGAAATAGAACTTACAACATGGTGGTGAGTTCACACTTGTGACGGAAAAGCTCTGCAATCTCAGTGGGTTCAAGCCTCTTAAAAAGTCACATGGTCTGTGGTCAGCTTTCTGTGGTTCTGACAAACTACCTGGAAGCACAAACTTATAAAGAGGAAAGACTTATTTTGGCTCATGGTGCCAGTCCTGTGAGAGCCCTGTTGTGGTGAAGAACGTCACATCATGGCAGGGAAAAGGAAACTTCTCATATCTCGTAGGCAGGAGTTTGATGAAATGAGAGGACAAGGATCAGGGGACCAACATGGTCTACAAGGCATGTGACCTAACTTCTTCCTTCAAGGCTCTACCTCCTAAAGGTTTCATCACCTTCCAATAGTGTCATGGGCCAGGGGCTAGTCCTTTAGCACATAAATCTTTGTTCACTGTTTAAGATCTAAGACATGTGCTGGCCATGTATAATGGCTCAGTGTTAAAGAGAACTTGCCTCATATATGAAAGCTTTGGGTTTGATCCTAGCACTATAAATAAGTAAATAAAAAGAAGCAAGAAAATCCAAGATATAACATGAGATCATGAGTTACCCACACAGGAATATCTCAGCTGCATGCAGATACCATCAGCAGGGGTCCACCAACTTGAGTACCTACTGTGGCTATTTCTTAGGCTCTTTCTTCTCTGAGGTGCTGGCAGTCAGGGACAATGCTCCCGTTATTTCTGTTTCCTTAGCTTTGAAAGGAATCTCCTGCATAGCAGGTGATCATTAAATAGTCACTGAACTAATGGGTAGACTTGGTCTATATCCTACATAAGATGTGAGAAATCCAGGGCTGGGTCACTGGGAAGCATAAAGGACAGCACACAAAAATACAAATAGATGAGGGGGTGGGGACTGAAATACAATCTGATTGTTTTGAGACTAGGAGGCAAGGGAGAGAGAGAGAGGAAGACCTTGTACTTTCAGAAGCTTTTATAGTTTAGAAGCCATTTAACATACCTTTTGAGTGCCACCATATGCCATGTACCATCTTATGCCCTGCAGTGCTACTGGCAGTCAGACAAAGGAGCTGCGTCAGCAAGTGTCCACTGTACTCACCTTGTACTTGAATGGTGAGAGCTGATGGCTTCAGGGGTTCAGATTCTCCCAGCCCTAGAGTGTGCGACCTAGCAAACAGGTCCTCGGAGGCTTTTAGAAACAGGAACTGCACAGCACAGGGCTTTACATAGAGGACAGAAGCAGGTTCATGCCTGTCTGAGAGAAAAACAACTAGTGAAATTAGGTTTCTTGTTTTTAAAATTTTATATCACATCTTCATTGTTTTTTAGTAGAGTCCTAGAGTTCCGAGGGGCTGTGTTTAGGACTTCTGGAGCCTAGAGGTGCCAACCAGTGTTGAAGTGGGTCCAGGGGGAGGTTGGGGTGATGCTCTCTTCTGCATAGCCACTGCTCTAGTCTGTTCTATGTGATTGTTACACAAAAAATTCTGTTTTTTTTTTTAATAAAATAAGTACATGGGACTAGGGATGATGGTTCAGTTGGAAAATATTTGCTGTGCAAGCATAAGGATCTGCAGAAGTCATGTAAAAGCTGGGTGCCATGCAGAGGTGCCTTCGACCCTAACTCTAAGAGGCAGAGGCAGGGGGATCCTGGGGGCTCAGTAGCCAGCCAGCCTGGCTGAAGATGTAAGCATGAGGTTCAGTGAGAGAGCCATGTTTAAAACATAAGGTGGATAATCAAATAAGCAAGACATCCCAGTGTCAACCCCTGGCCTCCAAATGCATTTGCATAGGTGAGAACACACACACACACACACACACACACACACACACTCCTGGCTCACACTCCCTAACCCCCCCCCCAAAAAGAAAAAAAGAGACACAACAGTATTTTATTTTATTTTATTTTATTTTTTTATTTATTTCTGTATGTGTATGAATGCACTGTCTGCAATCAAGTTTGTGCGCCCGAGTCGTGCAAGCCGCGGAGGTCAGAAGAGGGTTTTGGATTCCCGTGGAACTGGAGTTCTCCTGGAATTGGAGTTTCAGACGGTTCTCGGCCGCCATGTGGGTGCTGGGGATCGAACCCGGGTCCTCTGTAAGAGTGGTCGGCGCTCTTAACCGCTAGGCCATCTCTCCAGCCCACAAACAGTATTTTAAAAAGAAAAGTATTTAGGGCTGGGGTGGGGATGGCTCAGTGGTAGAGCATTTGTCTTCCATGAGAGGCCCTAGGTCCCTTCTGCTTAGCATTTAGGGTGTGGTTTAGGCCATCATCTTGTGTTGCCTTTCTCCTCCTGAGCACTTACAGGAGCGGTGAGGGAAAAGACAAAGTCTTCCTCCCGAGGTGAGGGGTAGGGAAAAAGGAATGGGAAATGGGCCACTGCTCTGATTTCCTGAAAAAACAAAAAAACATTTCCATTGGCCAGTGTGCAGACAGCAGTCCTTTGGGGGCTTCTGAAGACATTGGGCTCTTCTAGCAGAGAAATCAGAAACTAGCATAGCCTTCGAGAAGGGGAAAGCCATTGTTCTTGCTAAGAAGCTGGATTTAGAGGAAAGGGGTGGGTCCCCAAAAGATACTACAGCCTGGGGTGGCTGCTGAGAGCAGAAGGAGGGTCTGTAGGGAAGGAGTCCCTCAGCTCATCCCAGCTGCCTGAATACAACACCACAGACTGAGTGGCTGTTAAACAACAGAAAGTTATTTTTCAGCCTTGAGGCTAGAGTCCAAGATCAAGTACATTCAGTGTGTACTGAGTGTTGCCTTCCTGGTTCACGTAAACTGTCTTCTTATGTAAGCTCAGATTGGAAGAAGGGGAAAGAGGTCTTTCGTGGACCTCTCTCGTAAGGGGAATAATGTCCTTCTTGAGGGCTCTACACTTAAGTCCCTATCACCTTGAAGACGCTGCCTCCTCCCACCAGCATTTTAGGCATTAGGATTTCAATGTGAATATTTGGGTAAGAGAGAAGCACAGACATTCAGGTCACAGCAGAGCCCTTCTCATTAATCTAAAAAAACTAATGAAGAGACAAAGAAATGTGGTGGGTGGCAGAGGGTTCCAGGGAAGACACATTTGGGTTCAAATATTTACTCCACGATGGCTATCAAGAAGGATGGTGGCTTTTTAAAACTCTCTCTAGGACTTGCCCCTTTCAGTTGGGAATGCTGGTGGGAAACCAACTGACAATCTAAGTAGGAACATCTCACACACGCACTGCATATTTTCCCTGGAACCATTAAAAAATCATAACAAACTCTTTTCCAGAGGGATATGATCCCTTTCAGAAGCAGCCCCTCTAATGGGTGGCCATTAGACAGAAAGATTATCATTGCAGTGCAGATCATATGCTTAGTGGTAGAGGGCTGAGGAGGTGGGCAGAGCTGATCCTGGAGGTGTCTGCCTGGGTGATTGGCATTCTCCCTGATGGTCTGGAGCTATGAAGGAGCCCTGAAGATATAGAAGCTGATGGGAAAAAGTGTCACTTCACTGAAATAGAGAGCTTGCCTGGAACCTGGCCTCAAGGAGACCACCTTGCACTCCTTAGTCCCTCATTCCCAGCGATGGGAATGCAGAGGTTAGACTGAGTTATCAGGTTAAAGCCTAACAGGGGCCATGAAGAATGGGCCGATTTTCCTCTAGAACTGTCTGGAGACAGGCGGGAAGGATGTAATAGAGCATTTGGGGGGAGTTACTGGTTCCAGGTGACAGGATAACGGAACAAGGAATGAAAGAGTATAAGAGGAAGTGGAGACAGGGACTCAGCCCCTCTGTGGTAAAGATGACTTCTCACCTTTCTAAGTCCATTGAAAGTGACAATCAGTTGGCATTTTCATTTCCACAGAGTCCCCTTGGCTCCAGCCTTCCAGATATTTCCTACAGGGGTTCCTCCAGACAGGATAACGGAACAAGGAATGAAAGAGTATAAGAGGAAGTGGAGACAGGGACTCAGCCCCTCTGTGGTAAAGATGACTTCTCACCTTTCTAAGTCCATTGAAAGTGACAATCAGTTGGCATTTTCATTTCCACAGAGTCCCCTTGGCTTCAGCCTTCCAGATATTTCCTACAGGGGTTCCTCCAGCTACTGTTCACGTTCATGTGCAGGGGTGGGAGCAGCTTTTGCTGGGCACATCCGAAGACACTGAAGGGAGGGTTCCATCCCTGTCTCGGACATGCTTATTCCAGAAAGCGTCTCAGTGCTTACACAAATCACCACTGTTATTCTCTTTTGTCTCTTGTGCTTTGCTTCATTCCGTTTCTTCTGTAAGTTCTTAAGATTCAGCTTCTTGTGTTGCACTGAATTTACATCTGTAATATTTGCTTCAGATGTCATGTATATGCAAATTATTATCTACAGTATGCTGATGAGAATCCTCAGATTCAGAGTGTTTAGTCAGGATTAGAGTCAGCCTGCAAGTAAGACAAAAGCTGACATACAACTATTATTATTTTAAAAGAAGGAATATATACTTATCTCTCATTTTAAATAAGGTTGGAAGCAAGTAGTGTAGAAGCAGTCAATGAAATTGTTAGTGATTCAGGCTCCACTGTTCTTAGGTGTCCTCATCCAGTTTGGTCCGTGATGGTGACTAGATGCCACTCCAGTTATGGTGCATAAGCTACTGGAAGATTAAGGGGGGGGTCAGAACCTCACATTCCTGCCACTTTTGCCCCACTAGCTGAAATGCAGTCACATACCTACAAGCTTCAAAGGGGACTGAAAAGATATTATCTTTGTTATAATTGATCATGTTTAGGGTAAACCTGGGGCTTTTATGGTTAGGGAAAAATGGGTAAGAGATACTGTGGTTGGCTCAAATGCGTCTTGCCAAGGTCACAGATTAGCTTCTGTCCTATACTTAGGAAGCTTGCACTCTGTATGCAGGAAAAATGAAGCACAGCCAAGTGCAGTTATTTGCTCAGAATCACGTATTTGATGCGCATCAGAGTTAGTGCTTGAATCCAAGAATTCTGGTCCCAGAATCCCATGAAGGCACGTAGCTTTCCACAGGGCAGACTTTGTCTTTGGGAACTTAGTCTTTTCAGAGCTGTAGACTGAGAATTGCTCAAGCTATTAGAGAAAGTTCCACGGACATCATGCCCAAGGTAAAGTCAATGTCATTGGTAGCCTGGGAATAAGATTTACTTTGCTGTTTGTTTGTTTTATTGTGAGCAATGTAATTATATTCAGGTTTTTTATCCAACTCTTCTGAGTCTAAGAATTAAAATAGAATGAGTGGGGCCAGGAGATGTAGGTAGGTCTTGGGAATCTCCTTGGCCTCATTTTCTGCATTCTTGTTCTTTCCAGACTTCCCAACACAGTCCTACACAACTGTGTTCCACAGTCCTACAACTGTGTTCCACAGTCCTACACAACTGTGTTCCACAGTGCCCAAGCCCTTCCTAATCCATTTTCTCCCATTTCAAAACTCTGAAACACAGAACTAGGACTGACTCAGGCCAACAGCAATCACCCTGTACCTGCATAGCTCTAGAGAGCACATCACTGCTCTTCAGCCAATCATGCTTGAGACTTGGACTCCCTGTGTATCTTGGGCTCCCACACCTTTCAGTGGGTCTATAGAAGCAGTCACCAAGCATTAGTGAAGTGCCTGTAGTATGCAGTACAGTGTTGTACTCCCAAAGTGAACAATACAGTGGCCTCTGACAGCTCATTCCTATCTAATGTGAGGTCTATGTATGATCTTCAGGAGATCTGCAAGCACCCTTAAGCTATGTGAGATATTTTATACATCTATACATCTGTCAAAGTGCTCACGTTTTTTCCCTAGGGAGAAACTTCATACTTTTCTCTCTTTTTTTTTTTTTTTTTTGTCAAATTCTGTTAAAGTGTCTGTCATTTAGAAAAGATTAAGAATCACTGACAATATAGTTAAGTCAAGAATCGGAGCAAATAGATCATTGTACCAGAAGTTCTATAGTAAAGACACGAATAAATCATCACTAAGAATGTAGAAATGGCTGTGCATGATGGTGCATGCTCTTAATCTCAGCACTGTGGAAGCAAAGGCAGGCAGATCTGAGTTCCAGGCCAGCCTGGTCTATATAGAGAGTCATAGGCTAGCTAAGCTTAAGAAAAGATAGGCTGGGAGCTTAGCACTTGCTTAAGATGTGGAAGGGTTTGTCTTCAAGCTCTACGATGATGATGAGGAGGAGGAGGATGAAGATGATAGAAAACCAAAGATTAATTCCCTTTCACAATGAAATAGAGGGGGATCGGGGTTCCCTTAGCAGCTGATGGGATCTGGGAACAGGTGGATAAATAGGAATCCAATCAAAAGGAAGTCAAAGAAGAAAGCAGTCCAAGTCATGGTCTCAGCCCAGAATGTCTACCCTTTTCTTGGCTATATACATATCTGGATTTTGGTGGTGAGAATATGGGCCGTGTGGATTTGGACATTGGGTGTAGAGGATTCCCGACAGGCAGTGTCTAAGGCTTTTAGGTGGCAAGGAGGATGATCATCAGCCGTAGTGGTGGTCGAGAGAGGATAAAGGAGAGCCTAAACCATGACCCTAACACTAAGCAGCAGGAATCTGACCTCAGGAGACAGCTGCCTCAGCCTCCAAGAAGGTCAACTTCACATTTCAGCTTCCTCTTCCTGAAAACTGGCCTTGGTATTTGATAAATAAATCATCCAATCTTCCCTTCACACCCTGGCCCAAATAAAAACATTCATGTTACCACCACTTCACAACTGGCCACTGTGGGCCACTGACAATCAATTACCCACCAGAGATGAAATTATTGTTTAATGGCTCCTGGAATGGGCTCCCACTCTGACATTCATCCCAATCAATAATGCATCAGCAGGGACGAAAGAAATTACCTGCCTCCTGCTAAGTGAAAGAGTCCATTTCTATGCAGCGCAACCCTTCACGCCTACTGAGCAGGCCAGCACAGGTGGGTGGCCACGTTTCAGAGCTCCTCACTCTAGGGAGATGGTAAGCAGCTCTCAAATGAAGGCCTGTGCATGGTTACCCACTTATGCTCAGTGAAGTCAGGCAGGCGACAGGCAGGCAGAGATGGGGCAGATGACAAGCAATAAAATGGATCACATTTATGACAAACTCGTTGCTACTTTCTCTTCAATTTTTGCTGAATGCTTTAATCACCCTGATTTTTTTCTCTATGGACAGCTAACAAGTTCCTTGCAGAAATTTGGTGACCCATGGGTGAATCTAGGCTCTACCACTTCTTACTAAGATGAGTTTGGGTAAACTGTTCACCTTCTAGACCTGAGATTTCTCATCCATAATAAAACCCTAGCAACATTGAACTTGGAGCATTGTTCTGAGGACTAACTGAACTATCATATATAATGCACTATGGGAATCCCTTCCCTTTCCAGCTGATTCAGGAATATGCGCCATAAGCAGTGTGGTTTAGTGTGCAATTGCTCATGGGTGACAAATAAAGACTATTCAAGAGAGAAGCAATATTTAAGTTTCATGTCTCCAAATCTTAGAGCACTTTCATACCATTTCAATATTTATATGTCATCAAAGAGCAGACCGATATGGAGATAGTGTTCTCCATAGATCAGCTGAGAGGCATTTTAGCCAAACCCAAACTGAAAATCAGGCTTCCCCTCTCTTTCTCAAATCAACCAGCATCCATCCACCTACTGGATTTGTATTAGATGTTGACCATGGACAAAGTGCTGATATGTCCTGAGGACATGTTAGATATTAAATATTCATACACACATTTACCATATGATGAGTGAATATACACACACCTGTATTTTCATTAAACACTATGCCATATAATTAAATCTCTCTTTCTCTCTCTCTCTCTCTCTCTCTCTCTCTCTCTCTGTTCCTACTCTATTTCATTTCATACGAATTGTTGAGTAGACAACCATAGGGCAATCCGTGCTGCAGATAAGGATTCTCTTTGGGTGGTAGGCTGGTGTGGAGAGCTCCCCAGAATTGGTGGATGGTAAGCCTACCCTACTGGAGGGGTGGGAGGTTGCTGGTGCATGGGTAGCGAGTCAGAGCCTTTAGGTAGAGGGATATGTATTACTGATATTTGATCCTGACATGCTCAGTCAGTTTAATTTATCCTTATCTCAGTGGGTTATGCTTATTTTATTGATGGCTGAGCTAATCCAAGGGGGAGCTAAGTGATTCATCTGAAATCCTAGGGAGACTGGGGACAGAGATGGAACTGGAGTTCTCTTGCTTTAATTTCTAGTCTAAGACCTTTAAAATTTTTTTAAATGTCTATTTTTCTTTGAAGTTATTTGTGGAGTAAGAATTGTATGGCATAAAGTCATTTTTTCATGCCTTACTGAGCTATAATTGACAAGTACAAATTGTGCATATTCAAGGTGATTGGACAGAGACACACACTTTGTAACGATTACCACAATTAAGTCAATCAACATATCTACCAGCAGGCATAATTACTCTTGTGTGTGCACGGTCATGTGTGGTGAGGACACTTAACGTGTGCCTTTTTTGTTGAATTCCATTAAATAACAGGGTGTGATGAATTATAAGTACCATATTGTTGCTTAGATCACCAGATCTTATATTTCTTAGATATATAGCTGAAAGTTTATAGCATTTAGCCACCCACTCTCCACTTTTTTCATGTGCCAGCTCAGGAAACCACTATTCTATTTTCTGTTCTGAGTTTGACTTTTTTCATTTTTACATATATAAATTAGATTATTATATATTTGTCTTTTGTGCCTCGCTTATTTCACATTGTACAATGTCTTCTGGATACATTAATGTTATTGTAAATAGGAAGTTTTCATTTTTATGGTCAAGTAATATTCCATATACTGTTTTCTTTACTCACTTGCCTATTAGTGGGCTACTAAGGTTGATTCCATGCTGGGCTAAAGTGAATAATGCTCAGTATATATACTGAGTATATATACTGACAGTATATATACTGACACACTGATTTCATTTCTAGGCAAGGACTCTTCAGCCTTACTGTACCTGTGTAGCACTTAAATAGAGAAAACAGATTCATTTGACAATAGTGAATATGTGAGGATCCACACGATCCTGAGCCATTGTGAATGAGGGGTTGACATAGGATAAAGATGACCTCGTGGCAGGACATGCAGTACAGAAGAGCAGTGCCATAGAGCAAGCGTTTGGAAGAGGTTCAACAAAATATCAAGGATGTGCTTTGAAGGTGAGGTGGTGCTTCCCAGGTAAGATGGCACCTGAGGTCAGAGGAATTAACAATAGCTATCTTTTCTGGAATCTGCATAGCTCAGCTCACTGGAGTAACAATGAAATCCAAGTGTAGACAACTTCAGCATTGCTACTTTTTTGTTACCTAGTTGCTTGTACCTTCTTGATCCAGGAGCTTCTTGACAGGAAAGCTGAGATTTGTACCCTCAACTCCAGTTTGACCCTTAGTGACGGAGATCTCTTTTCGGTCTATGTCTGGATGTCTGGCAATAGTGAAACAATAATGCGTGTGTAAATGCAGCATAGGAGTGCTTTATTGTGATTAAAAATGTAACGCCTTAAAGCAACAGCCTATACTGGTAATTACATGCTGAAGTCCATCAGCTTTGTGCTCTGAAGAGTGCAACATAATTGTCGAGAATGTGTGATTGCTGGCCTCTTGCTTTATAATCTTGGCTTGCACCCCAGGTTCCAACTAAAATATCAATGGGGAAATCAAGGAAGAGCCAGTTTCTGCTTCCTTGCAAGGATGGGCAATGGAATGGCCAGTGTGACCAGCTGCAGACACTGCTGCAGGGGATAAGGAGTGTAAAACCTCATGAAAGCTGACCAACAGAGAGATAGACTCACGGACAGAAGCAGCCATATGCTGTACGCTAAGGCAGACGATTCCCACCTTGAGTCATATCGTTTCTGTTGAATTCATGTTGAGTTCATTTTCTCATTAAGCACCCTGAAATGCCCCCCCCCGGACATTCATCACTTTAGGATAACAAGGTGCCATTGTCTGCTCATCCATTTTCTTCTCTTCTCCCTGACTGCCTCCCGATCTCTTGGCTCGTTCTCCATGCAGACATAGGAGATCATTTCACTCACAGTTTTACAAAACAGAAATCAAGTAAGTGTATTTCTGTAACTTGTTTTTCTCTTTACAATAAATCATAGAGATCCCTGTGGGTCAATAGGTAGAGATCGAACAAGAACACATTCTTTTTATTAGTTGAAGAATATTTTATGGTCGAATTGCTCTTGAGGGTGTTTAGCCATTCCTCTGTTGAAAAGATTCTAGTTTCTCTCCACCTGAGTTATTACAAACGGTGCTCCAATAAACATCTGTGTCTCCATACCTCTTAATAGTGGGCTAACTTCTGGGGTTAGGGTCTGATCATTTTGAGTAGGGGGACAAAGCATATGCACACAATTAGAATTTCAATACATCTTAGCAGACCATTGTAGCTACTCACCTTCCCATCAGCAATGTCAAAGAGTGCCTTACCCCACTTTCTTACTGATTTTTAAAGGCAAGGGATTCTCTTTTAAAATGTTAATAGTTCTTAGAAAGGTTTTTAACTAGCCATCAAATACTAATGTCTAAAATTTATATAATCTTTATTTTCAGTCCACAAAGTGGTTTTGATCACACATTATCTCATCCGCCCCCAACCGCAGGGCTATGGATGGTTTCTATAGCAGCAGAACCTCAGGCCTAGAGTGCAAAGTGATTTTTCCCACAGCCTGGAGGCTGGCCGATGCCAGAGGGATGGCAGTCTAGGGTCGATGAGTCCAGAGAGCTTCTCCCTTGCTCTAGCCCTGCTTTATCTACAAGTGTAAATTATTTGATCTCAAGGATCAGTGAAAAAAAAGTTCTCTCATCAGTGACCTGGCTGGCTGAGGCCTTCTCTTCCTGGACTTTCACATTCCTGTCACGAAATTCAGGAATAGAATAGACACTCTTTAAGGTGTCCCCAACTCTAACAACAATGACTAAGGAAGCCTGGTAGGGTCAACAGGGGCCAGGGGCCCAAGGAAAAGAGAATTCTTTTTTTTTTTTTTTGGTCTTTTCGAAACAGGGTCTCCCTGTAGCCCCAGCTGTCCTGGAACTCACTCTGTAGACCAGGCTGGCCTTGACAAAGATCCACCTGCCTTTGCCTCCTAAGTGCTAGGATTAAAGGTGTGCACCACCACACCTGGCTTGGGAAAGAACATTTTTATGGGGGTTAACAGTTACCCAAGAGAGGAAGGAATGCCTAAGAAATCATAAAACAATATACAAACTAGAAGCTTTGTTTTATCTTTTACACATTGAAGTTAAAACAACAGAGTCTAAAACTTGCCTAATGCTCACACAGCTCCAGATATGATTTTTTGTTACATTATTTATTTACATGTATGTGTGGGGGGGAGGTGCGTGTGCCACAACATACATGTAAAAGTCAGAGGACAACTTTCTGGAGTTGGTTCTCTTCTTTCATGTTCTCAGACACTGAGCTTGATGACAAGTGCCTTTACCTTGCTGAGTCATCTTGCTCTAGCTCCCAGGTTTATGTCATGCTAAGCACTGAGATTTTTATTCTGGGCATTTTTAGCCAACCACACACAAGTAGGCAGGAACTGGGGTTGCTGGGGGGCGGGTGGTTAAGCTGCTTCTTTCAACAACATGATGTGCAAATTGAAATGATCTTGGATGGAGCACATAGTTCTGAGAATTTTAGACTTCTGAAGCTTACAAGTCCCAGGCAGATCATTAGTGGCTTGATGTACATTTGGTTATCAGCCCTGGAAGAGGGTTTTATTCTCCAGGAAAGATTTTTTTTTTAGTTGCTAGTTAAATTGAATGGCTTTGTCCTCTTTGCCTTACCTCTGAGGGGACTTTAGAAGCTTGTGCTGAGGTTAGATCATCCAAAACTCCTAGACTTCTTGCACAGCCTGTCAATCCAATCTCACCTGTTCCATTGAGTAAGGCTTTTTAAAAATTATGGAAATAAATAGCACATATTGACTATAATAGTTTTGATATCCATTAATATCAATGTAGATATACAATCGAGAGCCTGTTGTACATTGGGTAACTTTGTCTTGCTTTGTTTTTCTTTCTGTTGTTTGTTGTTTTCTTTTGTTTTTCTCCAATTAACATTGTTACACCAACCTGTTTTCTATTCCCCTGACCAGATGGAGGTATGGTTTAGGCTTGCCTGCCAGAGGCATGTCATGAGGCTGGGAGGAGAAGGTCTTTCCACAGATGTCCATCAGCTTTCAATGCAAAAATAGTTACCCATGGTGGTTGAAATGAGTTCCCTGTGACCTCAGTCCCTCACCAAGTGAGCAGTGCTTTCTTCCCTGAGGGTGCTAGGAGAGAGCACGGGGGTGGGGGGGGGGGGGGGGTGTTCCTCTCCTTGAATGGAATGAGCCTATCCTTGGAGGAGCAGGCTCAGGTTTCTTGTGTTTCCCTGATTGTCTTCATGGGGACAAGATGACGTAGACTGTTAAGGGAGAGACACTTTGATTTTGTTTCTTTCTCAAGGAAAAATTCCAGGGTGTGGGATGACAGGGTTAAAGATGCATATTTTAGCCGGGTGCACACCTTTAATCCTAGCACTTGGGAGGCAGAGGCAGGCAGATCTTTGTGAATTCAAGGCCAGCCTGGTCTACAGAGTGAGTTCCAGGACAGCTGGGGCTACAGGGAGACCCTGTCTCAAAAAGACCAAAAAAAAAAAAAAAAGATGCATATTTTAAGTATCTGCATATTTTTATAGTTTATTTCAGCAACGTGAAAATGCTTTGAAAGTGTCTGTCAATATCCAAATAACATCAGGCCGTCATTGCTATTAAATTCAATTTAGGTGTTTGTGGACCTCTTTCTCTGCATGTATTTGAAATGCTCAATTAGTACGGGTATTGATCAGATCAGAGCAGTTTCTTCATCTGAATAATAATAACAGTAATAATAATAATAACACCTTCTTTATTAGATTTTTGCGAGGGCCAGATGAAACAATGTAGGTAAAGTACTTCATAGACTATAACGATCAAATCATAATACTAATAGGATTAATTTTATTAAGTTAGAGTCACTTTTCCCACCTCATCATTATCTGGTTTTCAAGCAGGACTTTGGTATCTTTGGTTTGGAATACTCAGGATGTTCCAGGCAGAGGAAGTGAGTCTTGGCCATGTAGCCAGCAATGACTGTAGAGTGACGCTTGTATAAAGTAGAGATATGTCCTTGTCCTCACATACATGATGATCACAATTAAGAAAGTATCTTGTATTTCAACTATCATATATAACCCATATTATTTTGTGTATGTGCATGTGTGTGTGGGGTGTGTGTGTGTGTGTGTGTGTACATGTGTGTGCCCCTGTGAATATATGTTTGTGCATCTGTTTGTGAGTCTGTGTGTTTGTGTATCTCTGTATTTGTGTGTATCTGTGTGTTGGCATCGTGTGTATCTGTGTTTGTCCAGTGGAGGGACCGTCGTGTGTATCTGTGTTTGTCCAGTGGAGGGAACCGAGGCTACTAGATAATACTTGTCTAAAAAAACTTCATGGTTTCATTGATGGCAAATTCTGTCTTTAGCAGGTAAAACTATGACTTTCTACTTTTAATGGTAACACAGCTGAGCGGATGTCAGCCCAGAGGACCATATATGGAAACTCTGGTTTTAATTTTTTTTAAAAAAACTCTAAATAGCAGGCAAGGCATGTGAAACAAAGGAGACTGAGAGAAGAGTAAGGCAAGAGAGGCATTTGGTTCTGGCTTTGTTCTGAACTCCTTGCTTGAGGGAGTGCTGCAGTCTGGCCTCCTGACTGGCAGGAGGCTGGCCCGGAGTGTGGGGTTCTCCTGGGGGTGCCCTCCTGCCTTGTTATCCTGTTCCATCTGATCCAGGGCAATGGCTGCTCCACAGCAGCAGGAGGGCTCTCCAGGCTCAGCATCCCTTTAAGTTTGGGGAAAGAAGTTGCATCTGAGGTCAGATTTCTTAGAGACAGCATGTGGAGCCCAGGGAATTGAAGCAGCATTTCTGAGCGATGCAGGCAAATGAAGCTGGGGCTGGAAGGGTGGAGCTGAGTGAAGACGTGGAGGTTAAACCCTGGAAAGGGAGAGAAAGGAAAGGAGGGAAATAGAAATCACAAGGTGCCTGTGTCTGGCTGTAATCTAACATGACTTTCCCCTCTGTTGGCAAAGGGGGCACATGATGTTAACATTCATTATCATGTCATATTCGATTGACTGCCAGAATTTATTATGCTTTCTGCTGTTACACACCGAACACTGACAAAACCCATTCTCTTGCCCAAGAAAGGTCTCTGCTTTCTAATCTGCACAGAATAACAGGGAGGTGGAAGGCCATCAATACCAGAGTAATGAGTGTCAGAGTGAGGCCAGGCCTGTAGCCCCTTCATTCCAGAAACAGCAGGAAAAGGATGGATGAGGAGGCAACCTAGGTGTGTGTGTGTGTGTGTGTGTGTGTGTGTGTGTGTCTGTGTGTCTGTGTGTCTGTGTGTGTGTGTCAGCCTCGGGATATTGAAGCACAGGGTGGGCCAGGGATCCACTCGATGGGGAGGGTGCTGCTGTGGTCATCATTTTCTGGGGGTGTCAGGATCACCATCAGTCACACGCCTTCAGATAGTCATCCACCCCTTACCAAATGACACATACTGATATAAAGGTATTGATGTGCATTAACATGAATATAAGTAGGCTGCTGGCCATTAAAAAAGCTTTAATAAGCAATTGAGAACCTGTTGTGTGTTGGGTAGAAAGGAGGAGAGCCCTTTTTACCATTGAGAGAATCCAGCTAAGAGATGAGGGTGCTTGCTACACCAGTTAACTAATTAGTCAATTAATTAATACCCAAATTGTGTATTGAGCCACCCCTTTGGGCCAGAAACTGTTCTAAGTTCCCAGAGATGAAGAAACAGTTGGGAATATTGAGAATATAGCAGCGTGGGAAACAGAGAGTCTAACCACTATTGGACAGGGTGCTAAGTTCTCTAATGGAGTTTTGTTTAGTCACTTGAATATTTATAAATGTTGTTTGTTTAAGACATGGAGTTGATGGAAATATGAAGATAAATAGAACAGAATCATTGTTCCCTTGAGACTTCAGAGGGACCACTAGAGGAAGAAAGAGCAGAAATCCAATCTGAAAGGAAATAGAAGGGGAGGGTGCTGGAGTGGAAGGCAGCTATTTGTCAAGCAGGTCTGGGACAGAGGGCTCAGATGATGGACAAGAATGGAAGAAAGCTCAGAACAAGAGAGAGACGGTTAGCTGAGGAACTGCCACTGCAGGGAGTGTGTGTGCTACAGCTCTGTGAGGGGAGAGGCCCTGGGCAGAACTAGTCCCTACTCTGCAAGGTTCCCTCCAGGGATGCATGTGACCTTAGGGAAGTCATGTCTCCAGCCAGCCTTTGCTTTGCAGCCTGCCCATCTTTTAATTAAGTTTCCCCTCTTTTTTCTACTTTTCCTCTTCCCACTTTATCTTAGCTTAGATGTCGATAAGCATTTTCATCTGAGCAGATGAGAACTGTAGATGAACTGGAGGGGTCCTGGCTTTAATGGATCATCCCAAGGATGGATGGACTCCACATCTCCAAAACTAGAGAACTGGGAGGGGAAAAGGAAGGCAACAGATTTCCCCAGCAACTCTTAAATTTTCTGCTCAAAATACTCATCTGCTTGTGGGAGGTGAGAATGGAGAAAGCGAATCCCTGGGGCTAGGGATTCAGGTAAATGTAGTTACAGAAATCAGGTGCCAAAGGCCAGAGCTATGTCTTGACTTAAAACCCCGAAGCTGGAACAAAGACACAGATTCTCTTCCATATTTAGGGAGAAAATTCCAGTAAGACGTTTTGCTTTTTACATTTGTCTCAGTCCAGAGGAACATCATGAGCAGTCTAAAATATCTTTGATGGGGGGCAGAGAATCAGTGTTTAAAATTCTGGAAGAATAACTCTCATATGGAATGCTGAGGTTTTATTTATATTACAATCATTCACATTTGCCAGAGCTCCTAAGGATGGATCAACTGAGGTAAAGTTATCTTACCAGTTTCCTGTAAACCAAAAGATTCATTTGCATCTTTGTTGGTATAAATTAAAATAATCATTTGCATATATATTTGCATACTGCACAAACTGTGTACATAAGATTAAATTAATTAGCAGCTCTGATACATAAGTTGTATACAACATGTACCAACGCTGTGGTATTGTGGAAAGGGCTTAGCCTTTAACATCTCTGAAGTAGGTAGGATGGTTCTAAACCATGCATTCATGCCTTACTGGCCATATGGCTATTCTTCAATCTCAGAGTATTCATAGATCAAAGTTTGGGGAATGGTAGCTACTTCAACTATTTATTGTTTAATCTTCAGGTAGTTTATTTTTTGTATTTTTTTTTAAAAATTATAATTTTATTTATTTTTGTATGTGTATGAATGTACTGTCTGCATGTAAGATTGTGTACCCGTGTCGTAAAATGCCACTGAGGTCAGAAGAGGGTGTTGGATTCCTCTGGAACTGGAGTTCTCCTGGAATTGGAGTTACAGACAGTTCTTAGCCTCCATGTGGGTGCTGGGGATCGAACTCGGGTCCTCTGCAAGAGCAGACGGTGCTCTTAACCGCTAGGCCATCTCTCCAGTCCCATCTTCAGGTAGTTTAAAGTACAGACAGTATGCCTAGCATAATGCTTGACATGAGGAAGAGGGGGACAAAAATCAATACTCAGCAGAGATCTCTGTCTTTTTCGGTTCAGTTCTCAAAGAAGGATGTGGGTCCATCGCTCTATTCAGCTTAGATTTCATGCTCGGTATTAACCCTGTGTATACTGGAACTCTCCATTCATCCTTCACTCTTCCATGCATATTTGTCAAAGCCAAGCTCTTTGTTGTGCATCATGACTTGAATTGTTAAAGGCAGGTGGAAGAAGAACACTCATGACTGTGTTGTGTTGGGTGAACTACCTAGGAAGCTAAATTCAAGACGGGGTTGGTAGTGGGCAGGGTTTGGTTTATGCACTTATAAACACAGAGCTGAGGAGGAATGGGTAGGAAACAAAAAGCTTTCAGACCTTGAGGCTGGTCTAGATCATGTGAGAGAGGAAGGGAAGCTGCAATCCTGAGGAAGTTATGGGCAATCCAATAAGAAATTGGGACTGCCAAGGCCCGGTCCTGCCATGCTCAGTCGTGGCTACAGGTTGCTGCTAAGAGCCTGACTGTGGCGCTGATGTTCCAGCAGGTTCTGGAGGCAATCCACAGGGAGGCCAGCAGCTACCCTTCTCCAACTGACCACAGTTTATCCCTTTGAGGAGGATCCGACTGGCATACATCTCCTAAGCAGTGACTTGTGACAACTGGGGTGCCTTCCAGTTAAGAGTAAAAATACTGACTGTGCTCTCAGGGTTGCTGGCCAGTCCTGGGCTGTTGTGTCCTTCATTCTCCTCCCTCTGAGGTGACTGCTTCTCATCAAAGGTCTTGCTCTTTCCCATTCTGCTCTCTGGTGATTCCATCCTTTATGTCACTAAAACAAGGAAGGAGAATTGGCCGTCTGTTCTCACCTGCAACCCTCCCTGCCTCGTTGAGCTGTGCCCTCATCTACAGAGATCTCTGTGCTGGGCAGTGGATCCTCCCCCTAGATTTCCCAGGTACCTCCCTTCATCACTCCAACAGGGATGTCTAGCGACCCCCTCATTTAGTTACCATCCTATTTCTCCATTCTCTTACAGACATATTCTGTGTGTGTGTGTGTGCGTGCGTGCGTGCGTGCGTGCGTGTGTGTGTGTGTGTGTGTGTGTGTGTGTTTGCATGTGGAGACGAGAAGTCAACCTCCAGTCATTTCTCAGGCATTGTCCATCTTGTTTTTTTGACATGAGGTCTCTCACAGGCCAGGATTTACCAAGTAGGCTAAACTGGATAGCCAGCATGTCCCAGGGATCCACCTGTCCTTGCCTCCCAGCTCTGGGATTACAAATACACACTAGTACACCCAGCATGTTTTACATGGATTTGAGGGTCAGGTGGAGATCCATCTGCTTGCACAGCTTTACACTGAGTTACCTCCCTACCATCTTAACACAAGCCCTTGCTTTCATCCTCGGCTTCCTTTCCACTGCCTGTGATCACATTCTCAATGTGTGATCCAGGTATGGCCTTTGAAATATATCTAAAACGAAATAATTCTTAATCTCCTGTAGCTCCACCCTCTATTCTAAGCCACAGCAGTACTTTTCGGTTCCAGTCCGGCAGCTTCCTCATCTCGGTACCATTCTTTGTGAGAGCCCCTGTGTTTTGTTCATTGTATAGCACTAAGGCATTCCTAGCTACAAGCCTCTGTCAATCACATCATTCTTAGTATTCTGGTCGTAAAATGCTCCTAAGATTAGTGGCTTTAAACAGCAACCAGATTTTATTGTATCTCATAATTTTGTGTGTTAGCAATCCAGGTAAGGCTTGGTACAGGAATTCTACACAACATCAACTGGAGTCACTCAGTGGGATGCAGCTTGGGCTGACGTGGATTGGAAGGTTCAAGATGGATCCACTCTCAAGTCTGAGACCTCCAGTTTAAACTACTGAAATGCTGTTTACAATTTTGGAATTTAAAGAAAAAACAAAATTCATGGGATGAGGCTCAGCTGGGCTCCTCCTGTCCCTCACAATGTGACGCAAAGCTTCTCTGTATTATCTCTCCAGCAAGACTTTCATATGCTAGCTACGGGCTCCAAGAGACTGGAATGAAAGCTGACAATTTTCCTAAAGCCTAGATCTGGACCTGGCTAAGCACCACCTCTGTCATCATCCATTGAATAAGACTGTCACAGTACTGCTCAGATCCAGGAAGAAGGGAAACATGCCTGCCTCCTAGATAGAGGGATAGGAAAGGATTTGTGGGCACATCGAATCCATCACATGAAGATTAAAACTGGAGGCTGAGTATGGCTCAGTGGGAGAATACTGCCTAACAAGAGTAAAGTCCTGGGCTTCAGTCCCAGCACTGTAAGAAAGCAAAGAACAAAACAAAAATTGAACCAAGCACACGTTGAGGCATCTCATGGTTCCAGAGCTCAGGATTCCTGGGACAAGAAATCAGCATGGTTGGTTTCCAGATCAAGGCTCTAGGGGAAAATTGATTTGTATCTTTCTAGCTTCTCCTGGCTGCAGGCGCTCCTTGGACTGTGGCTAAGAGATTTCCTTCTTCCTTTCTTCGTCCTCTCTTCGTCCTCTCTTGACCTTCTCAGCATGGGCCTGTCCTCTGCATGTCTTCCATAGGGAAACATGCCACTGGATTTAGGGTATCCATAGATATTTCAGAAACAATCTCTTCTTACTGTCCTTAATTATATCTGCGAGAAAGCTCTTAATCCATGAAAAGGCACAGCCACAGGCTCTGGGTTTCAGGACACAGAGCTAACTTTCAGGGTCTATGATTCAGCTCACTGCCTTTTTGCCAATAAGAATTTGAGTCCAAAATGTGGAGAGTAGTTGGATCCTGGCATGGTCACTGCAGTTTTATGTTCAACTTGAGGTTCCTCTTCATGGAGTATGATACCCTCCCTACAAGGCTGGTACCTGGACCTACTTTGAATCTTTCTGTACGTTCTGTTCTAGCCACCCTAAATTTCCTTCCTATTTTAAAATATTGCTTGTATATGAGCGTGCATGCATGTATGTAATATAAGTACATATATATGTAGATGCCTGAACTTGTCTGTGAACATGAAGAGGGCAGAGGAGGACATAGGGCACCCTGTTCTATCACCCTCTGCCTTATTGAGAAACACTCTCTCACTGAAACTGCAGCTGGTAAACCTCGGCAATTCCCCTGCCTCCAGCCCGTATAGCATCTGGTTGCTGGGGATTTGAACTGAGGTTCTCATGCTTGTACATGAGCCGTATTCCCAGACTCTCCTTGCTATTTAAAAGAATTATTTTTTTCAATGTAAGTTATTTTCATGGAGTGGATTGTCCCAAAGCATTCCCACAAATCTCATGCTGTTCATTGGATGTACACTCAAATCTAATGCTAAAAGAGGACTTTGCTCAATGGGCCTGGCCCATCTTCATCCATTCATACAGCCGGTCTCCATAATACTATTCCTGATCTGACCTGATATGACTGGTTATCTGCTTGTTTTGTCTTGTCATGACATAGGATCTTTTTTCTGTATTGTTTACCACTGAATCTTCAGCTTCAGGAAGAGAGATTTACAAGAGAAGAGACTTAGAAGAGAGTCTTAAAGAAGAGAAGACTTAGACATCCCTCAGAAATGTTTATTAAGCATTGAGGAACTCAAATAATTCCTCTATGTTCAAGGAGTTGGGTAGGTATGGAGAGACCAGGTAGTGAGGCAGTTCTTACGCTCCTAGGCAACTCATTAGAAATGGTTTAACTTGACTTGTATTTATTTCCTATAATTGCCTGTGGGAATCGAGGGAAAGTCAGGTCCCAAATGCAGTGATAGAAAAGAGGCTCTGGAGGGCTTCCTTCCTTCGCTGCACTGGCAGCCCCTGCTCTCTGTTTGGCTTAAATACATCAGCGGTGTTGAAGCTTCCACAGAGGGAGAGAATCTGGGATTTGTAAATGCTCTTGTCTGGCAGGGGTTGGGAATGGGTTGTGCAGAATGTTTCCTCAGAGTGAACCCGTCCTATTGAAAATTCTAGGATGAAAATGAGTTTAAAATATCATGGCTCTTGCAAGTAATTTGTTTTATTCTTTACTAAATTCCCAGTGTGGAGACTAGTTCCTGTCACATAATAGGCACTCAATAAATATTAGTAAAATAATGAATTCTATTGGGGATTCCATATGTGGCTCCTGTTGAATTCAAATGTGAGGCTCGATACTGCTGAGGAGAAACTTGGCTAACTCTCAGTGCCAGTAGGATGCTGAAGGGTCCTGGAGACTTCATACCCCATATTCATCCCCTGTAAAATGGCTAAGATTATTTTTCTTGGGTATAAAGAACATCTGGGAGTTAGCTAAAGCAAAACATCCCTTGAAGGAAATTCTCTGGGGTTTCTAACAGAATCCACGAAACTTGAGTACTGGAGAAGTACTGGGAAGTCTGAGAAATTCAGTCAGGTTTTAGGAAGAAGTGTACCAGGCTGCCAATTCCCTTGACCCTGCATCCCAGCTTTCCTCTGATAAGGCTGGCTGGGACAAAACTGGGGAGGGTAGAAGAGAGGTGAGGGATGTTGACTCCTAAGAAAGGGACCAACAGCTGGTTCTAGTGCATCCTGTGTTCTTGGCATGTGTCCTGGTTAGTTTTTATTGTCAACTAGATACAATCTAGTGTCACCTGGGAAGAGGAGTTTTATTTGAGGGGTTCTGGATGAGACTGGTCTGTGGTCATGATTAAGAGATTATCTTAATTGATGATTGATAATTGATGTGGAGGCCAGTTGATGTGGAGATGCTGTGAGCCCCTCCATTCCTAGGAAGGTGGCCCATAGACCAGAGAACAAGCCTGTGAAATTGCATTCCTCCATGGTTTCTGCTCCTAGTTCCTGGATTGAGATTCTGACCTGACTTCCCTCAGGGATGAACTATAACCTGAAATGTGAAAGCAACTCTGCCCTACCTCAAGCTGTTTTCAGTCAGACTGCTTTATCATATCATCAGAAATAAAATTAGAATAGTATTAATTTTAGTTTAAGTACACCTACAGCCTTAGGACAAATTATTTTGTGTAAGAACTGTAGGTTTCCTTGTAATCAAAAAAAAATTGAAGGAAAAGTTTTTTTTTTATTTTTTATTTTTATGCGTATGAATGTACTGTCTGCATGCAGGTCTGTGCACCCATGTCGTGCAATGCTGCAGAGGTCAGAAGAGGGTGTCGGATTCCCCTGGAGCTGGAGTTAAAAATGGTTCCCAGCTGCCATGTGGGTGCTGGAGATCGAACCCGGGTCCTCTGCAAGAGCAGTCGGTGCTCTTAACCGCTAGGCCATCTCTCCAGCCCCAGGAAAAGTTTTAAAAATTGTTTTCTATTCATATATTCTGGGTATGATCCCTGCTTTCAGTGGAGGCCAGGTTCTGGAACAATTTTGAGAAAATGAGGGCCATAGTCTTCCTGGAAAAACTTAAAGAGGTGAAGAGAGTTTTGTCCATTTTACAGTTGAAATTTGTGGTCATGTAGTCAAATATCTGGCTGGAGGGCCAAGCACCAAAGAAAGATCCCAGACCAGGTAAGTCCACTGCAATTACCAGTGACCTTTCAGTCCATCACAACACTTTCATCTTGGGCTGTCTTCACCCAAATTAATAGGATCCCAGAACTCTACTAGATGAGGTACAATCATTTCTTTAAAAAACTAGAGAGAAAGCACACTTTTACTTAGGCACATACAAAAGTAACACCCTTTCTTATGAAGTTTTAATTTACCAATTATGTATCACACATACACAAACTCCCACACCCACAACTAAAGGAGAGAAAAATATACATAATTCCACATTAAATCATTATTCTCCCTGCAAAATGTTTTTATTATGATAAAAATTTCCCACAGTGATTGATTGAAACATTTTAATTAATACTATCAGGAGTTTGATTTTAAATATCATCTTCTTAGCTAGATTTTACCATTTAATTTAAATTTAGCATTATTGCTTAATTACTACCTGTAGTGGGTTGAATGGGGGCTTCTAAAGAGACATATCTATGTTCTAATCCCTAGAACCTATGAACATGATCATATTTGGAAAAAGCTATAATTAAGGTAATTTGTTTTCATACCTTTGCAAGTATAATTAAGGCAAAGCTCCTGAGTTGAGATCATCTTGATTTCTAGGTGGGCTTTAAATCTAGTGACAAAGGCCCTTCTCAGAAAGAGAAGGCAAAAGGACATAAGAAGAAGGCTCTTTGAAGATGGAGGCAGAGGTCAAAGGTTAGTGTAGCTAAGACAGACCTGGAAGCTCTAGCAGCTGGAAGAGGCAAATAATTTTCTCCCAAAGTCTTTGAAGAAGGCTCAGATCTGTCCACAGCTTGACTGAGAAACGGTGACCTCCAAGACTGTGAAAGCATATCTCTCCACTGGCAAAGCCATTTCCTTTTTGCTAGCTTGTCATGGTGGCTGGAGGAAACTAATGTTGTACTCTGGCTTTTCATTTGAAGAAAATCTTTCCTTTATCTCTGTCCATCATGGCTGGAGGTGATTGGCCGAGCACAGTAGTTCACATCATGGTAGCCACGAAGTGAGGAGGAGGCTCAAGAGGTGGGGCCCAAGGTAAGGTACAACTTTCAAGCATACCTCCTGCCCCCTGAACTGCCTCTTCCCACCAGCCCTGCTTTCCATCACCTCCCAAAAATCTACTCAAGTTTTAATCCATCAATGGATTGCACCATTCAGTAGGTTGGATCATGCACAGACCTCTGGGTACATGTCACCAGTCTCTTACCTATATCCCAAGACCATCAACCTGGCATCTAACATTAGCCATCACTCTCTATTTTTTTCAAGCTGATTGGTAATCTTTGTGGTGCTTCTTCTGCACATTTTTAAAAACATGTATTCAGTATTTACTGTGTTTCAGGAATTATGTCTACTATTTCATTAGCTTCTTAAACTTCACAACAAATTTATGAGTTTATCACATTATTGTCTTCTTTCTAAGTAAAGGAAAGCTTGGTTAGAGACATCACAGTGCTTTCTAGCCATCACAAAGCTGGAAAGTGGCACAACTGTGATTTGCGCATGAGACATCTGAAACAAAAGCCTATGGTCTTAGTGCTTAGGCTTTGTTTTTTTGGTAGAAAGTTCTGTTCTTTGTAGTTACTTTAGAGACACAGGCAGTTCAGAAAACCAAACTTTCCCTCTTTGGCTGGTTATGGGCTTGATTGGACTAACACATTTCTACCTGCAATCTGTCTCTTGTACCTTGGCACTTTCCTTACCCCAGAGAACTGCTTTTCTCCATGTTCCTTCTCTGGGTACCCTGGCTTCTGTTGAGCGGACACTTGCAGCCCAGGTCCTCTATCTAATTAATTTAAAATGACATGAGAGTTAACCGTGGATATGGTTCTGATGTATCTCGGTTCAGCTCTGCTGAAGTTATAATGCTATAATTTGCCTCCTAACCCCTCTATGAAGTCTCTAATTTCAGTAATCAGAGTGAATTAATATTACCGCATAGTGCATAAAATAGTAGGGTCGTGTTTTAGATTCTACAGTTAGAGATTGCTGGGAGTTGTCTTAAGGCATTAGGATTAAGTTTGTTCTTTTACTCTCTTGAATCTACTGAACATTGACACTAGAAGTTGAGTAAAGAAAAGCACTTGTCTAAGATACTCTTATGGTAGGTTTCTTCTATCAAAGTTGGCTGGGGAGAATTGTTTCTTAACTGATTATAGTCTTTGTAAAAATTCTTATTTGTTGGTCCAGGTTGATAGGAAACTAAACAGAGTAGTCAAACTCTACTGCCTCCTCCCTCCCACTCTCTCAGACTGGCAGGGCATTTGTGCCTTCCAGGGCACTGTCCTTGTTATTGGTGGTCCTCTTCCTGCTACTTCCTCATGAGCAAGAGAAAGGGTACAGAAAGACAACCTGACAGCTCCTGAAACTGAAGAAGTTTGAAAAAAAAGTAGCCATCAGGGCTAATGCTAACTTCAAATTAAAAACATCATTCTTAGGATATAGGCATATAGCAGAATTTTCTTAAGAGAAAAAAATGTAGGTTATTCACTTGGGTTTATTTATATAAATGCGTTAAAGAATGGGTCTAAAGATATTTTTCTCCTCAGCAGACTTTTGAGTGGTTTCTATCTTTTTCATCTGTTTTCATCTAAGTTGCACTTTAATGTCCTTTAACAGTATAGTTTTATGTGTCACTGCTGATGTCTGTCGCTAGATAAATACAACAGAGTGCTGGCATAGATCTTCTTTATGGAGAATATATATACAAAGTTACTTCTGCATTTGGACACGTGCTCCATATATTTGGAACCTGAAGCTGACAGGCAAAATAATAAACCAACTTTGTAAAGTAACAGATTCCCAATAGTTTAAGGCATTGAAGAAATCTTGACAACACTCTTTATTATGATGTATAGACAGCACTCATTCTGCAGCAAACATCGATTTTTGTTGCTAGCAAGTTCTAGGCACTCCACTAGGCATTGAAGGAAACCACATGACTAAAAGGCAGGTCGTGCTTGAGACTAAAGGCTTTGAGAGGCAGGTCTTGGTATAAATAAACTGAAAGAAAGCAATTCGATCATTTAAATAGAGTGTCATGGGGACACAGAGGCGAAAACTACTGACATTTTGTAGACAATAGTCTCAGAATACAACCACATAACCAAATGTATCAGTTACCTGAGCAGTTAAGAGCTAACCAAGGTAGATTGAGAGCTAATTTATTGTAACTAAAAAAGAATATGGATGATAAGTGAGTGACAAATTACTTCATGTTTTGTTTCTTCCTTGAGAAATAGAGAGCCAGGCACGGTGGTACACAACTATAATTCCAGAACTCTGGAGGCAGAGACAAGTGGATCTCTGTGAGTTCCAGGCAAGCCTGGTCTAAATAGAGAGTTCCAGGCCAGCCTTGACTACAGGGAGACCCCATCAAAATGAAACAAAACAAAACAAAACAGAAATAGAAATATTACAAACCACCACAAACAGTATTTTTCTGTTTGTCAAGATCTAGCCTTAGCTCATGTGTGAAAAGAAAATCAGGAAAAGTAGCAGTGATAGTTGCTTTCAAATATTTGAAGCACCATCAAGTGGGGAAAGAATTACAGTTGCTCAGAGATCTTCTAGAAGTCCTTGGCTGGGATCCTAAGGTAACGCTTGCTAAGAGGCTAGCAAGGAGCTTCATGTAGAAAGAGCTGCCTCTGCAGAAATGGGTGGCCTAGGGCAGAGTGAGTGAGCTCCTTGCCAGCAAGAGGATTCAAGCTGAGCTGGATGACCAGGTGGAGAAATAAACCAGCTCTGTTGTTCTTTGATCTGATGATTGGCTCTCTTCACTGGGTATGTGCACTGGCCACGGATTAGAAAGGAGAAAGATATTTTGCAGGAGCATGTGAAGCAATGGTATTTAGGACAAAAGATTCTCATTTCTTACTTGAGATCCCCAAGCCAAATAATTCTATTCTATTATCTACTCTAACTTCCTCAAACCTAGAGAGAGAAAGAGGCACAGATATTATCATTTCAATGCTATAGAGGAGGATGCTTCTAAAACACAGGCAGGATCACATCTACCTTCCATCAGGATAGGCGCGCAAGGCTTATTTCATTATGAAATGGTGGCTACTTGCAGGTTCTCAAAAGAAAAGGAGACAGAAGGGCAAGGTAGTGTTTATTTATAAAGCCAGATTTTACATACAGTGCCAGCCAAGGATTTAGCACTGTGCTTCAAGTGAATAAATCCCTCCAGTGTCAGAGACATAAGACGTTGTCAAGCTGCCTGTGAGACAATGTGATCATAAAGTCTTAGAACCAAAAT
Source organism: Rhizomys pruinosus (assembly GCA_009823505.1). Taxonomy (NCBI): domain Eukaryota; kingdom Metazoa; phylum Chordata; class Mammalia; order Rodentia; family Spalacidae; genus Rhizomys; species Rhizomys pruinosus. The sequence continues at coordinate 269,979 of VZQC01006909.1, forward strand.
ACCTCCAGTCACCTTGGTAAGAAAATAATCCTCTCTCAAGTGATGCTTTGAAGTTTAATGGAGTTGCTCCCTATCCAGTAAATGACGCCTGGTACTGTGCTGAGATGCTGGCGTGGGGCTGCCGGAGCGGAGGAGGGATGGCTCTTGCTCCCTGGCTGTGAGGCCCCACAGGGTGACCCCAATCTACTTTTATAGCCCTGCTTCCCAAAACTGTCCTATCCCAAACACATGCCTTACCCAAACTGTCTACTGCTTGCCCAGGGAGGCCATAGAAGAGTGTGCAAACCTGGGGCCTGCCAGGGAGGGGCAGGTGTTGCCCTTCTCATTTGAACATGGGCATAAATGAACAAGCAGGATAAGGTAATAGGAAGGCCAGGCTGGGCATGGTTAGATAGTTGGATTGAACCAGATACAGGTGGATCAGTTTACATATCTGGCCATGAAAGCAGCAGAAGAGACACCCATGTTAACAGAGAATCCCTGACAATCCCAGGCTTGGCTCAAGGATGGTAAAGAGAGCAGGATGAGTAGACCGAGGTCAGGAATCTTCAAAGCTGAAGCCAGGGCTTCAGTCAGCCCAGGGTTCCAAGATGTTACAAGATTTAACCCTAAAGAGAGGCATTTCCTTAAAGAGGCTATCAACCAAACACCATTTCATCATTGGGACCACCTGATCAGCTACTAAGCCCTTGAACAGAAGGGAAGGACACACTTGGTCCTGTCAGTGCCGTGTGCCAGAATACTCAGTTCTATCATCAGGGAGGTTCTGACCACAGGTTCTCAGCTTTTAAGTCAGAGAGGGATTTTCTCATTGTGGAACACTGAGAAAATGACAAAAGGACTTAAGAGTGATGGAGCTTACAACAGGTTGTGAGAACTATCCACAGTTCAATTTTTAGTGCAGAGGAAATCCGGGAATCCCGGGATCAGCTTCCTTTCACTAAGCAACTGATGGCGTTCCTCACTGCAGGTCTGATGTAGTCCACATCCTTCTTATGTGTTACCTACGCTGCCTGTAAGTGAAATATCTGTGTTAGTTTAAATATTGTTTGTAGAGGAGCATCTCTGCTGATACACATTCCCCAAAGGATAAATTCTAAGGCAGAGGTCACTTGGGTTGCGTTCTATAGAAAGCTGAATTTTTCTTAAGAATATTTCAGAGAAAGCTGCTGTGGCTGTCGCGTGTTTGAGGTGTGTTTGCCTCCTGCCTAACACTGATGAGACCAGCTGGATATGTGGGAATCAGATCAGACAGGATCTTTGTAGTCAGAAGATAGCTTGTCCATTGCCAAAGCAGTCTATGGTCATTGAAGGTTCATAAGCAAGGATAAATAAGCCTGGAAGCAAAGCACTGATGGTGGATGGCAGAGAAACAAAATCCTAGCAACCTATGGGTGTGTCATCTGATTCTCCTCTCCTGAGGCTGGGCCCATTTCATCCTCCAGTAAGCAGATCATCTCCCAGGCAGACTGGAGAGCTCAGGGTGGAATGCCAATTATGTCCCTGCTACACCAGCAGAAGGAGAAGATTCTCAAGGGCCTGAATTAAGAAGTTCACAGTAGAAATCAGCAATCTGACTGAGAGATTGTAAGTGTTCTCCTTGGAGTGGAACCAGCCTTAATTTGGATACAAAGAACTAAAAGCAAACACAGAATCAAATTTTAACTTTGTTGTCCTGACTTGAACCAAATGCAGTTCTTTGGGGTTTAGAACCTGGGAGGTTTCAGAACCTGAGTTTCATATTTCTAGAAAGCTTGTCCATGGATAGCTGGGGATGGAACAATGGAAGAGGTGATTCCAATACAAAAACTAGTTTTCTTACCCTGTGTGAGTCTATGTGAGCTTTGGTAAGAGATAATCTTGGTGTTCTTTGAGGTAGTTAGCTCTATCTTTGTAGGCCAAGATTGTTGGGGTTAGAGCAGGTATCACTGAAGGAGCAAGGTGAGTACAATTTTTACTCAAAACTGGGAAACATGGGACTCCTCAGAACAGATGATCTGATGAGGGAGGGTAATTTTCTGGGATAAATGAGCACAATCTCTTGCTTAGTAGAAATGAGGACTTTTTTTTTTTTTTTTTTTTTTTTTTTTTTATGAGTATGGCCATGCCTAAAATACTGGTATTATCACACCTTGGCTTATTTTATTTTGTGTTGTCATAGTTCAATACTCAAGGTAAGCTAATTCATAATGAAATTTATTTCTTTCAGTTATGGCGGCTGGAAGGCCAAAGGCCTCACCCTACTGTCTGGTAAGGGTCTTCTTGCTCCTCTGGAGCACCACAAGACCAGCTCAAGCGTGCAAACTTGACGCTCTTCCTGCCACAAAGCCACTCTCATGCTCTCCTGGATCCTAATCACTCCTCAAAGGCCCTAGTTCCAAAAAGTGTTGACATATGAACTTGGAGAACATCATAAGAGATTTGGGGAACACAGAAAAATCAAAGAAACTCTACCATGGTTGGTATAAGTTGTAGAACAGATAGCTGAGAAGCTAGCAGGGTGGCATATGCCTGTAATCCGTAGCAGAGTTGGGATGGATGATCAGAACTTTGAGACCAGAATTTATTTCAGAAAATAAAAACAAACCCAAGTAAAATCAGCCAACCAGCTAACCAACCAAACAGAAATAGAACCAGGGGACAAGGCCAATTCAGTTTTGTCGAAGATGAGAAAAATTTCTCAGTTATCTTTTCGTACAAATAGGGACATTGATAATGATCCCCAGGTTCCTCCCACTGAAATATAAAGGGTGAGACCGAGCTGGTAAGTGAGGCAGGGGCCGCGATGGCAAGTTAACCTAAAATATCCTGGACAGACAATGTCATGTTCAAAAGCCTGAGAGTAAAAAGGAGCTCATTGCTTTAAGAACTTTGAAGGCAGTTTAGTGTGACATGGAAACAGAGAGGGATCATAAGAAATAGGTTCCTGAAAATCGTTTTTCAACATTTTAAAGACTTTTGACAAGGAAGATCTTTAATGAGCTGTAACCATGAGAAGGAAGAACATGCTTTGCTTTTGAATTCAGGCTGCCAGTAAGAGTGGAGTGGTTGAGAGTGGGAGGCCTCAAAAGAGGCGATGGGGACAAGGCAGATGAGAATCTGAGTTAAGGCCAAGCTGTGGGCATGATTGGGCGATGAGGAGCACGGTTGGTGTGGCTCAGGGATGTGTGCATGGGAATCATTTCTGGCTAGATTTCAGGGTGGGGTCATGAGCTCGTCAAGGTAAAAAGTGGAATAATCAAATGTATGTGGGAAATCAGGTAGGGAAGGTTTGAGGGGAAAGAAAACCATCTAGATTTAGGCATGCTGGGAAGGAGCACTTGTGGCACAAGAGAGAATCCTTAGAACATTCTGGTAAGAAGTCAGAACTGGAGGGTGGAATTTAAGAGACAATAATTTACTCACATGTGGCCATCAGGAAAGTGAAAACAGTTGTATTGGCCACAGGAAAGCCTTAAGCATTTGTAAAATACCGACGATGAGATGGCTGAGTGATCAGGGCCCTGTGACTTTATTCTCTCCCCCAACGGACATTTTAGGAAGATGCTTATTCAGCAGGTATGAGTTAGCTAACAGTACAGATTGTTGCCTTTAGCTGCACTAAAGAGTCCTTCTTTTTTTCCCTAACAACACTATGTTATTTGTTTGAAAAAGTGGTTTTCACCATCAAATTATTGCTGGATGTTCCCAATCCCCTTCTCAACTCTTCTATAAAGCTATAGAGTAATATAAAGTGGTAGGCTCTTTACTTAGGACTTTTCCATGGGGAGATGGCCATGTTGGCCTAGACATCAATGTGAATGAGTTGCAAGGCTGTGCATCTTTCTTAGGTTTTCATCTCCACAACTTTTACATGTTCATTGTGTGACACTGGGAGTGGTGTGTCAGTGTCTGTATATATATATATATATATATATTTATCATGTATAATATAGTATCATGTATGTATGTATGTATGTGTTTGCTTTGCAGGATAGTTATCTTTATCTGATTTACAGGACTTGGAAGGCTACAAACTAATGAAATGAGCCAAAGGCCAAGGTCTTATCTAAAATACCCAGGAGCCTCTGTGTAGGTCAGCTTGAAAGATTAGGAGCATGTAATATCTCAATCCAAATTATTGCAGGATTTTTTTTTCATGCAAGGGAATGATCTGGCTTTCAGATTTCTTTTAGAGCATTCCCATGGAATTCTATAAGGAAAATAAAAACCGGTCCCTTCAATACTGGTTGGGAAGCATCCCTGTGATAGCTTAGATAAGAAAGCCCAAAGATCTATATGTCAGAGGCTTGGCCTCCTGGGGGTGCTGTGGGGAGCTGGCAGAGCCTTGAAGGTGCAACATGGGGAGATACTGAAGTCAGGAATGTGCGTGATTGGAGGGATTGTGCAACCCAAGTCCCTTTTGCATCCTCTTCTCTTTTATTTCTTGGTCCTGAGATGAACAATTCTCCTGCTCATACATGCCTCACATTATCTATGTGTGACCTACCCACAGGGCCAAAAGAAGTGAGGACAGCTGTCCCTGGGATATGGTCTCCAATCTTGTGACCCCAAATCAACCTTTCTCTTTATAAACTGTCTCCTGCATTTGGCATAGTGATAGAAAGCTGACTAACAGCTCCTGGAACACAGGGCTTTTGGTCTTCCCCTCAGACTTTTTTTTTTTTTTTTTTGTCTTTTTGAGACAAGTTCTCTCTGTAGCCCCAGCTGGCCTGGAACTCACTCTGTAGACCAGGCTGGCCTGGAACTCACAGAGATCCGCCTGCCTCTGCCTCCTAAGTGCTAGGATTAAAGGTGTGCGCCACCATGCCTGGCTAGACTTCTTATTTTTTTAAAGTTTCTAAATCTAAAGTTTCTAAAGCAAGATTAAAGGCGGAGGCTAAGAACCTCAAAAAAAAAAAAAAAAAAAAAAGATGCTTCCCTTTAGAAAGACCCCTGAGATAAAGTCCAATGTCCTCATTCATTATTTCAAAATTGTATTATCACTCAGCAATTCAATGCTTTATTAAAGTTCAATTATATTGATGACAATTACTTTATCATCAATAGTTATTGAGTGTTTATTACATGCTGGGAATTGCCTTGACTCCATTACATGCAATAATGTATTCAATGTTTACAATAGCCCCATAAAGTAAGTCCTGTGACTATTCCGATTTTAAAGGCAAAGAAGACAGGCAGAAGAAGAATTACTTTCCCAAGACTGTTGTGTTAATCAGTGATGGAGTCAGGAGAGTAAGGAGAGTGGCTTGCCACCAGAGCCCTTGTTCTTGACTGCTATGATATACAGCACCCTAGTAATAAACAAAGAATAACACAGCTAAGAAATCTTGAGAACTCAAGGAGACCTCTCCATATATAGTCACTGCTACAGGAAAACTAATCTCTTCCTTTTTTGCTCTTCAACTTGTCCCTTGTTCTGGATATCAGTTCAGCATCCATTCTCTGTTTTTTTTTTCCATTCTGGAGCCCTGCCTGTGGCATCTGCTCTGTGTGGGAGATTGTCAAAAGAAATTACGTCCTTTTCTGTGTTGAGTCTACCTCCATGAAGAACCAGGTCCTAGCTCTGTGTTTCTTTCAACTGAGTAAACCCAAAATACACATAGGAATCACCCACTTCTCCCATGAAGCAGGTGGACATGGGGATGGCAGATGATTTCTCAATTCTTCTAGTAGAACTCAGCACTCATTCTTCTTTTAGTCCCCTTTGTAACAAGTAGTTTAACTGTGGTACCTCCAACAGTGTCCTCTGACTGCCTATAGGCACCTTGAATATAGTGATTTGTCTTCTGATTCTCCAGTACCCAATTTTAATGTAGCTCCATCTTTATTTAACTAAAGTCTCCTGCCTTCAGGTGTGTCTCTCAAAACTGCATCAGTTTTATAAAACAGGTCATATAGTTTGATAGTAACTTAATATATTCTCCCAGAATCTTTGAGTAATTAACTTAGTGATTTAACAACACTGGACTTTATTGTCATTTTATAGTGCTTTGCTAATACTTCATTTTTATTCCCTTCTTATTTCTCCACCCCCTAATCTGAAATAATTTTTATTATCTTCCACACAGCACTTTTTACCCCTGCTAATCAATATTAATTTTGTTCCAAGATCGTATTTTGAGATGGAGATGTTTGCTTGGTTCAAGTCTGGAGATCAAGAGGTGGGGCGTCGAATCTATGTTTTCAAAGAAAATTTCTTATTAAGATAATTATCTGCCAGACTGACAGGATCTTTTCAGTCATATTGTTGCAGAACCCACTGAAGGGTATATTTCTGCTTCAAGGTGACTTAGTCATTCTATGAGCGAGATTGCCACAGCAGAGGCTCAAAGGAAGAGGGGTTTGAGGGCAGGTGGTGTACACCCCAATGCCCTGGATGCCAGTACAGTTGGCATGGCTGGGTTTGGCACTGGGAGCCAGAAGCCCATCTCTCCAAGCTCTCAGAAGCATTTGACATGCTGTGCAGAGTGAAGGTTCTAGGAACAAAGCCATCAATAGGATGGAGCCAACAGGAGAAAAAGACGGAGTGAGCAGGTGGCTAGCTACCAACAGGCATCACGCCGTGCCTGGAAAGCCTCGGTGCTGTGGGACGTGTAGCTACGTCTTCCCAGGGCTTTGTGAACTCCAGACACTCCATTTGTCATGACACTTAAAAGGGGTTAGTAGAGTTTTTGTATTAAGATGAAGTATATTAATAAGACTGACTTGTTCATTGTTTAAAAAGCTAATAAGTTATGATATAATTGCAGAATAGGAGCAAAAAAAATATAATTTCTATACTTTCCAGAATCACTATTTCGGAAAATTCAAGTATTTTCTTGGTTTTTCTTGTCCCTCCTTCCCTTCCTTCCTTCCTTCCTTCCTTCCTTCCTTCCTTCCTTCCTTCCTTCCTCCCTCCCTCCCTCCCTTCCTTCCTTCCTTCCTTCCTTCCTTCCTTCTTCCCTTCTTTCTTTTCTTTTTCAGGAGAATGTTAATAGTTGAGAAGGCTTATATAGGGGAAAATCCAGAAAATGGAGACATCTCTTTGAAAATGGAAAGTAAAACTCTTCATAGCTTGTACTTCAACAGGGACTTGTGAGTCATCATGTGTCCCTGAGTTGGAGGCAGACGGAACATTCAGAGGTGAGAATCGTTCTTTCTTTCTTTGTTTCTTTCCATGCTTACATATTAGTCTTTATTTTTTTCCATTCTCTGATTTTTAAAAATATTTTTCTTTTTCTTTTTCTTTTTTATGTGTATAAATGTGTTGCCTGAATGTGTGTGAGTGCATCATTGTCGTGCAATGCCCATGGAGGTAAGAAGGCATCAGATCCCTTAGAACTTGAGTTACAAATGGTTGTTAGCTGCCACGAGGTGCTGGAAATTAAACGTGGGTCTTCTGCAAGGTCAGTCACTGCTAAGTCCCCAGTCTCTGTTTTTTTTTATTTTTACTTTATCTTATTTTTGAGAATTTCATACATGAATATTGCATTTGCATTATTCTTACCACCCTAGTCTCCCTCCAATTCCTACCATGTCCCCTGACCAATCTTCAATTTCTTGTCCTCTTCTTAGATTATTACCATTACACACACACATTTATAAATCTACATATATAATTCACTGAGTACAGTTTTTGGCGCTCATGTGTACCTGTGTTTCCATTCTCTGTTTCATGAAACCAGTCCTAGCAACCCATCTCTTTCTCTCTCTGAAACACACATTTAGAAACTTCTTTTTCTGGGGGCTGGAGAGATGGCTCAGCGGTTAAGAGCGCTGACTGCTCTTGCAGAGGACTCAGGTTCGATCCCCAGCACCCACATGGCCACTAGGAAGTGTCTTTAACTCAGGTCCCAGGGGAATCCAATACCCTCTTCTGACCTCTGTGGCATTGCACGACATGGGTGCACAAACCTACATGCAGACAGTACACTCATATACATAAAAAATAATAAATAAATAAAAAAAGAAACTTCTTTTTCTGAAAAGTACTAACTCCTACTAAGTAAAAAGTTGATGGTCCCTTCAAATAATAATATCCTTTGGACTCTGCAAAACTAAAGCTGAGAGACTGATCGGCTAGACTCTACTCCAATTTAGGTGCCTACCTATGCACTTCTTGCCACAATTATTCTTGCTTTTAAACGTAATGCTTATGTCAGTATTCCCAAAAGACAGCCTGCAATGTTTCCTTTCTATATTCCTCCAATGGCCATTTTGGTCAAATTCTTTTCCCATCTTTCACCATTACTTTTGTTTGCTTTGGGGGGCAAGTGGCTGGACTTGAAGTGTTAGAGCTTCTGGAATGGAGCCTCTGGCCAAGACTTTAGTCACACATACTTCTTGCTGTCTCATCTCTTTCTCCCTCTCTGTTTTCTTCTATTCCTTCCTCTCTATCTCCCTTTTTCTTCTCCCCTATACAACACCCTCTTAAAATTTCTTTCTGAGGTCTCTCCTAGAATATGCATTAAAAATTACATTATTTTCTTTGGGCTATATTTATTTGGGGGGGCTCACACATTTGGCTGCTTAGACAGCACAGTCAGTAGCTATCAACAGAATTTATTTTAATTGCTTTAGTGCTTTTTTAGTTGTTTTTGTAAAACACCTATTAATTTGATCTTCATTTTTTAACTCAATGTTCAAAAGCACCCTGGAAGGAGGTAGAAAGTATCTTTCCCAGTTTTGTTGAGTGGGAGACTCAAAGAAAGATGTCCCTATAGTACAGTCTGTCAGAAGCACAGCCATGTTTTAAAATTCCAAACCTGTCACTTGCTCTTTCTGCCCTGTCTAGCTCTCATGCAATAGGCCACTGAATTATACTTCCTTTTTTTTTTTTTTACCAACTTCAATCTGTTTGTCAAATAGAAGCCCAGATGGCCTTTGAACAATACAGGTCTGTGTTATCTTATGATAGCACAGAAGGTTTCATGTTGCTCATGAGATGGAGACCTATGCAACTCATCTGCTCACAGCCCCCTGTACCGGCCTCTCAGGTGTTCTCTTGCCCCTGCTTTCTGTCCTCTCCGTCTTGCTCCTTCTGTATGCCATGATCTTCTCTCTGTGCTCAGATACCAGCCCAAGTGCTGCTCTATGGGAAGTCTCCACTTTGCCTTCCATCCTGGTCAGCTCCTTTCTTCACACATTTCAGAAATATTTGTTCATGTGTACCTGTGTTCAGGGCTGCCCACTTGGGATTAGATTACCCCTCAGGGAAAACTGATTCTCCCTCCCTCAGTGTCTTTGACTGCCTGTAGCTCTTCCTCTTGAAGTGGGACCCCATAACATCCCCCATCCACCTTGGCATGTCTACTGCATTTGCCATTATTCAGATCTCATTAAATTACCATACTATGAAGAATTCATTGGTGTAGCTTCCCTATCATGTCTAGAATAATACTTTTGAACATTTATTGGGATATACTCATTAGAAAATAAAGATAGAGCCTAATAAAGCTTGACTAGTAAACAAACATTTCTGAAATGTGTGAAGAAAGGAGCTGACCATGGGACTAGGAGATGGAAATAGAGCAAGGACGATGCTCATGCATGAAACTCTCAAAATAAAAAATAAAGATGAAATAAAAAGTATTAACACAGATTGTGATCGTCTAGAAGCCAAGGAAATCTGATTTTACACGTCACTCTTCGTGGGAGGATTTGACTTAGGAACTGATCGATTTAACAGTGAGTTTAGGTATTGTGTGGAACAACAGTTGTAAAGTATAAAACTTAAGGATAGTTTGAGACAGTCTCGAAGACTAAGACAAACTATTAAGAAGGTAGTGGATATGAGTCTCCTATAATAGCAGCATGTAAGTGCTGTGACTGCTGAAGTCTTTCTTGGTCAACTTGATCCTAGTTGAGTGTTTCCTGTACTTTTTCTCTTATAGCCTTCCAGAGTCTAATTAGTCAAAAGCCCCACTTCAGCTCTGACCTTTATCTCTCAGGAGAATAAACATTTGTCTCTAGTTGTCTGTCCACCTCCTCACATGCTTTCTAATATGGTGGAAGCTTAATTAATATTTTTTTGTTGAATGAATGAACTTGTACTTATTGAGAAAAAGCAATGTTATCAGAAGAAACAGAACTACCTAATGCTGGCCAGGGAGTGAGGGGATATTTGTGGGTTCCCCAGCCACCTGGGAACGAATGAGCTGAAATGTTCTCTGGTTTTATCTGTCACTGACATGTAAAGAGACAGGTCTTAAGAATCTTATTGCTTTTCCTGTTGGGTCTCAGATACATTTTACCTCATCCATGGGAGTCTGTGGTTTGGTGGGGAACTGGTGCTCTTTGTTGTCTTACAAATTTAATCTCTAATTCCTATCACTTGTTGGGTCTGTGTCCTCAGACTGTTCACCTGACCTTCATATTTTTCACTGTGGGATAGAGACAATGATATCTTCTTTTCCAACTTGTCACACAGCTTGTGAGACAGACACAGATTTCTTCACCATGCCAGGGCTTCTGCCTTCCTATTCCCTATCCCACCCAGCCCCAGCTCACTGAGGAAAATTTTGTCTTTGTCTGAAGCCTGCATGGCTTTCCTTACTCCTTCATCCTAATGAGAATTCAGTCTCTGACGGCTAGTGCTGCGGTCTTTGTGATGTAGAATCAAGGGAATTCTTGAAGAGAGATGTGACTACAGGGGTGGGAGGTAACAGAGAAAGGAACAAAAGACCACATCTAGTGGCAGGGGTTCCAGGAGGAGTCTGGGGGGTGTGTGGCTGTGAAGAGGAGGATTATAGAGAACTCCTGCAGGGCATCAGAGAGCTGGAGCAAACATCAGGATTATTTGCTTGTGTCTCTTTTTAGGCATTGTTTTGTCTTATGGATTGGATTTTCTTCTATGTATTTTAAGACTTAAAATAATAATTCCTTTAGCATGTAATTATGCCTTTTGGATTATGATCCTTTGAATTGATATCTAGTCTCACATTGGGTAGGTGAGGACCCCATTTTAGTGGGAAGATAAGTCATGTGTATCTTAGTCACCCCATTTTAGTCAGTGATGGGCTGCATTTATGACGGCAGCGGAGATGAACAGTTACATCACCCAGTGACATCACAGCCATCATGATGTGCTGTCTCAGCTCAATGCCTCACTCAGTACGCTTTTGGTGATGCTGGAGTGTATAAACCTACACATTGTTAGTTGTGCAACAGTAGAACACATGGGACTGAGTGTTACAGCATACTTGACAGTGATTGCAAATGATTATCCTCTTGGCTCATGGGCTTACTGTGTTTGATCCTTTATTTTAGAGTATACTCCTTTTACATATAACAAAAACTAGTGCCAGACATATCCAGTGGAGCCAGCAGCAGCCCAAGACATCTTCAGCACATTTCCCAATCTCATCCAGGGGCTTCATTGAGTGACTGACCTGTGCTATCTGGGTTCCAGTTAGCACACTCTGCAGTGTTCTCGCAGTGATGAAATTGCTTGATGCTGCATTTTTCCGAATGTATTCCTGTCGCTAAGCGAACATGACTATTAAATTCCAGGTGTATACAGAGCCCCTTGATATAAATTGCTGCCATTGTCTCCATACCCATTAGGGGTGCCATCCTGGGTCAGGCTGGGAGAGAGACAGTGATGCAGCAGATAAAGGATGCTACTGATGTGGATCCCCCCCCCACCCCTGCTACAATTATTTGAATGTTTCTAAGGGAAACAGAATTTGGGGCTTAAATTATTTAGAAAATTGATCCAAATCTCCACTTACTCCCCTAAAGTCAGAGAGTACTGCAGCACTTGCTGCAACATTGGCTGATGTGGTTGTTTTTCTTTTCCAGATTGTTTATTGAAACAATTCTGTTGTTTCTCCAGCCAGCTGCCAATCATAAGTGAAATCGCTGGATCCCACTGGCTCGATTTAGGTGGGTTGATGGGCAGCCCAGTATCTAGGGCCTCAGCTCTGCGATGATTTCAACTGCTAGAGCTGGGCCGACCTTTCCAGTTGACGTTGGCAGGTTCAGGACTCTGTGGAAGGGAGCAGCCCTGAATGGCAGTTAAAGAAAGGAAGAGGAAGAGCTCAAAAACAAATAAAATACAAGAAGGGAAAGCGCTTCAACACCAAAGCAAGCAAGTACTATGGGAGGCAAAGAGAGGCATCTAACGTTTCAGTCTTGTTGGTGGCTCTTAGCCTGTCCTCTCCTGTCTGACGTTCTTGTCTGTGTTCTGAGGGAAACCAAGGGAAAGATTCTCACTGATTTTTGTCAAGTGCAAGATGCTTAATATGGTAATCAGTCCCTTGCGAGAAGGATGAATATGGAAGCCCAGCCCAGCAGCAATGATTATCAGTCCTGAATTGTCTCTGGTGTCAACCCAGACCAAAAAAATGAAGGCAGGGGAAGGGAATCACAGAAGAGGAATGTAATCACACACCACGGGGCATTCTGGGTTTCTCAAGCACTGGGGAGAAGAGCAGATGAAGAGGGAACTGTGCGTCCTGGTTCTACCTTGACACTTGCCCAAAATGATTTTCCATCTTGGCTTGTGTTTTTAATTTCCACAGTTTGATTCCTCTGGAAGGAATCAGGCATTTGCTCATAAACCTGTGTTGAATCCTAATCTTATTTCTTCTCATGTTCAGTGAAGTTTACTCTAAAGGACATGAGCCTGATCTTTGGGCAGGAATGACCAGGCCCTGAGCTTGGTACAGGAGACCATGACAGCTGGTGCTATCTCTTCTAGGCCCCAGAATGTGAGACTGCACCCTTAGGTGTATTATGAAGTGATGCTTTCAAGAGCAAGTATTTCTAAGGAATCTGATCCTTATCCATCCATTCATCACCCACTTATTCATCCTTTCCCTGGAGGTGAAATGACCTGGTGAAAAATGTGAGCTTTCGAGCCATATGACTTGCCCAGTGACTTGCTTCTTGAATGACTTTGAGAAAAGGAGGCAGTGGTTATCCGAGGATTATCTCAGCAAGGTCTTAGTGGGGAATACACACTAGTACGGTTCATATGTAGACAGAGATGGAGAGAATGGGGGGGGCAGGAGAGAGAGAGATTTGACTCAGTGCCAGGCACACAGTCAGCACTTAGTATAAAGCTGTAGCATTCTGTCACCCTATCGTTATGGGACAAATGGCATGTTAGACGCTTAGCTAGGTACTGGGTTAGAAAAGATGAAAAATAGATATTCCCTATAGAACTGATTGGGAGTCAAAGATTATTTTTAGCCTCTTGCATAAACAAATGGCAGGCCATGCAGTCATCTTGGGAGGCTATCAGCCATGCTGGTAAATTGTGCAGCAGAAGAAACAGGCAGCATTTTGACATGTTAATGATATTTTCTTACCATCACTGCTTCAGTGCGCCTCTGGGCTGGTTCACATCACTGGTGATTAAGGAAAAGGAACACATGGGCTCATAATAAACACTGTCTGTGAGCGCTGCCACCTTAGAATATTCAAAATGTCTTTTGGGTGAGCAGCAAAAGGTTTAGGGAAGCTCTACCTTTATCAGTCCTAGAAAGCTTTCGGAGGAAGCACGACTGTCGCAGGAGTGGTTTGATTTCACAGCCTCTTGTGTCGAATGTCCAGTCTTAGTTGATGAGTGAGAATGTATAAATTCTGGGTATCTAAAACAGGGTGTAGAAAAGATGTTCTGGGGGAGGAAAGGGGGCTTCGATCTCTAATAAGCCTTGGATGAATCAGCACTTGGGAAATGACTGTGAATATGGAACACTCAGGAGTTTTGTTAAAATAATGATTCACATGCAGTCAGTCTGGGGAGGGAGAGAGAGAGTGGGAGTTTCTGAGGTCCTGCGGCGGCCCTGTGAAACATTCTGAGTAATAAGGCAGTAAACAAGGTTTTAGTAGCCAACCCCGCCCCACACCGAGGGCAAATGCACCTCTGTCTGCAGGCAACTCAACTTCTTCTCAGATGACAGTCTCACTGGAAACATCTGGTGAATTTTCCTCACCTCCTGGAGACTCCTATCTCCCAAAAGATGATGAGCCATGGTCCTTGTAGGCTTCCATCCTCTCACAGCAGGTGAGAGCCTGCATGTCTTCCCTGGATTTACTGGCAAGAATTCTCTCTCTGCTGGCTGCTGTGCATCCCGTGTTCGAACAAAGATGATGAAAGGCCCTGTGTTTCAGCTCGGTGTTGGTGATTGGCTGGCAGGCTTGAAAATGCCTGCTTTTCCAGGGGTTGGCAAGCTTTGGGAAATATTTTTCATGCTGAGCAGGACAACGCAAATTGCCTAGCATCTGGAACAAATTGCTGCGTGGACACCTGGCCTGCAGAGGAGCAAGCAAGCCAAGACTGCCAGTGGGAAAATACGCAGAGGCTTGGGAGGTGTCGTGGGACCCCCGCAGGTGGCAGGCCCTCCCTTTTCAGTACTGGGGAACAACGTTCCTCTGGCATAACTGAGAGGACAGGAGGGAGCCCACTTGCTAACAGCTTGGAGACCAGGTCTTTCCAGGGGCAAACGTGGACACCATAAAGGGGCCAGAGGCTTACTATGGACTCCTTGGTATGGTTATAGATCACTTAATGTCAGGACACATTCCAAGAAGTGAGCTCTTAGGTAATTTCATCATTGTGAAAATATCCCGGGGTGTACTTATGCTAACCTAGAGGGCATAGTCTACAGCACACCTAGGCAGCTTTCTAACCTTATGGACCCAATGACACATATGGTATGCAGCCCATCATTACTGAAGCATTGCTATGTGACACAAAACTCTACACGAATCACATTGAGGGTCCAAGTCCCAGCTAGAAGGGAAAACAGCTAAAAGTCACCCACTGGGAGCTCCTGAGTACTAAAGACCATGTCCTTCTTCCTAGATGCATAACCCCATTGATTCTAGAAGCAATCTTTTGAGGTGGGTGGGTTCTTTTGTTAGCTCACTTTATTGGTGAAAAATTGATGTCTGGAGTAGAGTGAGGTGCTCGGGAATCCATGGAGGTGAGTAGAGTCTGTGACTCCCCCCTCCCAAGGGACTTAACACCTTGTGACTGCACAGGGGAGGGAAGAGCAGTTCTCTTCCCTCTGGGCTTTGATCTTCCCATCACCCCAACTGAACATGGCGGCATCCTGTGACTCCTGGAGCCAGCCTTCAGGCTTCTCTCAGAGCTCACCTTCTGCTAACCCTCCTCCCCTGCCTCCCTTGGAGTCTGCATAACCTACTGCCATTGCCCCTAGGATGACAAACGCAGGTCTCTTTCCCAATGTGACTTAGGCAACACTCGCAGTAGCAAAGCTCTGGTCCTGAAGGCTCCTGATACCTGGCTGCTGCTCCCATCCCATATCAACAATCACATGGGAATCACTTTTAATAGAGTAGCAATAAATCTGCATGTTCTCCAGACTCATGCCCGTCATCAGCCCTTCAGTAGGTAGTTAGTGCCTTCCCTGACCTTCTCAGCTCCTTAGACTTGACTCTGCTTGTTCACCTCTTCTCATTTCTTTAGCAGTTTTTTTTTTCCACTGAGATCTTCCCCTCTGCCTAGCAGTATATTGCTCTCCCTGTGTTAGGCTCAAAGAATTACCTCCCAAAGATATACTTACTCATCCTCAGAACCCATGAATATCACTTTATATGGCAAAAGAGTGAATGTCACCTTATATGGGAAAAGATGTGATTCAGTTAAATTTTTTGAAAGGAAGAGCCTGTCCTGGGTTATCAGAGTGAGTCCTAAATCCAATCATAGGTGGCCTTCTAGTAAGAGACAGAGGGAGTTTTGAGACTGAGACAGAAAAACCAGAAGAAGGAGTGACATTAGAGCCATGCAGCCTTGGTCACCGAAGGCCACAGCCACCAGAAGTGGGAGGAGGCAAGGAATAGATTTTCTCTCAGAATGTGTGGTGGAACAGCAGGGCCCTGTTGATTCCTTGATTTTGGAGTACTGGTCTGCAGAACCCTGGAGAGTACAGTTCTGTTGATTAAATCCATTCAGTTTATGAGAATTTGGGATAGTGATGCTAGGAAACAAACAGTCTCTGTCTAGTATCTTTGAGATACTGACCATGAATGATCCTAGCTTAAAGCTCTCGAGGGAGAAGAGATATTCTGTACCAGCAAAGATGATACCTTGAAGGCTTGGAGGAAGAGGAGATATTCCATACTAATTAGCATTCCTCTCTGAGGCCCTGGAAGAAGAGGAAATTTTCTATCCTATACATCCTGCAATTTTTTTTCTCTTTCAGAAAGTGGAGGATTGGGTTTGGAGAGATGGCTCAGCAGTTCAGAGCACTGGTTTCTCTTGCAGAGGACCTGAGTTTCAGTTCCCAGTACCCACATTGGGGCTAACAACAACTGTCTAAAACTCCAGTTCCAGGGGGGATCTGAAACCTTCTTCTGACCTGTACAGTACAGGTACACTTAGGTACCTGAAGGCAAAACACTCATACACATAAAACAAAATATTCTTTTAAAGTGGAGGATCATTTAAAATTTTTAAAATATTGTTTATTATTTTGACAAGTTCAACATGTACATGATTGGTTTTGATCTTATTCACCCCCCCCAACTCTGTTGTTCTCTCCTTTCCTGCCGATCTGCTTCCACTTCCCAGCTAGTTTCTTTTCTGCTTTGCTGCTTCTGCTGTTGTTACTGTTGGTGGTGGTGGTGACCCATTGAGTTTCATTAGGATTGCTTATATGAACATGTTTAACTCTTCTTTACTGGAACACAGATAATGTCTTCACACTGAAGAGGATGCCCCCAACCCATCTCAAAATGGGAGATCCTTAAGAGTTCATTTTCCTTGTCTTGGACATGACTTTAAAAACTTGTATGACAGAGAGTGGAGGCCCCTTGAAGCCTGGGTCTCATTTCCTTGCGAGAGGAATGATTTGTATCTCTGACAGTTAAATATGTGTATGTTCTAGCCTTTGTTTAAGAGAAATAAGTTGCAATGGTCACAGGCAGGATGGGAAGAAACACGCCCCCACCTTTTAACACAGCCAAACTGTAAATGTGTACATTTTCCTTTACTACCAATTCCTGTTTCTTAATTTCTTTTAAAATACAGGGAAACTAAGTGTTAGGTCTGGGCTTCCCAGAATCCCAAGGGACACAGGTGCCCACTTCCTCCAGAAGTTATCAATCTTCTGACCCCTTCCCCTGTACCCGAGGTCCTGCCCCATGGCAATAAATGGGTGGACCCCAGCTGCCAGCTCTCTCTCTGCCTTTGCCCCCTGCAATGCTGTCTGGTTCCGCCACGTGTCTACAGGCGGCCTGCTATGGCAGTCCCACGTGGAAGTAAAACATGTTCCTGGAGTGACTGGCGTGACTGACACTTAAGTCTCATGTGCCTTTATTGGGATTCATCCTCTTTTTCTTTTTTTTTGGTCTTTTTGAGACAGGGTCTTCCTGTAGCTCCGGCTGTCCTGGAACTCACTTTGTAGACCAGGCTGGCCTTGAACTCACAAAGATCCACCTGCCTCTGCCTCCCAAGTGCTAGGATTAAAGGCGTGCGCCACCATGCCCGGCTTCATCCTTTTTTTTATACCCTAACACTAAGCAGCGATTTTATAGACTTATATGTCCACTAACCACATCTTCTAATGTTTGCCTCCAAAGGGCACAGTCTAAGAGGTATTCCTACCTCCTTCCAGGCCCTGGGGCTGTTCGCACCCCTCTGATCAGGTGATCACCCCTTCTCAGTATCTCATACATGGGCCAGGCTTCCTCTCTATCTGAATCGTTCTGACTCAGTTCTTTTCTTCCTTCTGAACATCTCTTCCTCTCCTGTTCTCTGAATACTGGTTCTCAGCTGGGTGCCCTCCTGTTCCACCATCCACGAGGTCTGTACCATCTACTCCAAGGTTAGCCAGGAGTTCCATGGTCTCCTGGCAGGAGCCTCTAGAGTCCTCTGCAAGCCGATATTCCTAACCCTAGGCTGACTCTACCTTCTTTGGCTTCATTAGAAACAAAAGTTACAATCACAGATTTCCACTAATCAGGAAAGATATTAAATTTATCACTAAAGGCTGTTGATACTTCAGGGCTCCCACACAGGACCTTTAATCAAGGCTCCCATTGTCAGCTGTCCTGTCTTTTCAAATATACTTTGTTCTAATTCTTGGTAGTATAGGGTAGAACAGAGAACAGAGGTGGATGCTCAGCCACTGGGTTTTGTGTGTGTGTGTGTGTGTGTGTGTGTGTGTGTGTGTGTGTGTATGTCTGTGTATTAGCTCTCATTAGGCTCTCCACTAGTCATTCCATCAGGATTTCTTAAAATTCACTCATGCGTTCTGAAAACTTGAGGGGTTCTCATTCAGCAAGCGTCCAGACTCAGGCCTTGGTTCATGTGAGCACTCAGCCAGCTCACTGTTCCCTCCTGCAAAGGCTACTGTGTAGTGAAGGGAATGGCCAAAAAGCTGGAGCCTGGAGAAGTGCATTATACTTTTAGTCACCTATCAACTCTGAAAGGCAGTGAATCTGAACCACTTTCCTGACTGTACTTCTGTAGGCCAAGGCTAGAAGGCAGGGAAGTCAGCATTCCACCAGCTTGTGCTGACTTTGGCAGCTTCCAAGTGTGTGGGGATGACCCCCAGGACTTTGCCTCTAACCGAGGTCTCTCCTTTGGCTCATGGTCATAACCACATCACTCTACCTAGCTGCCTCAGGTTCATGTTCCGAACTGAAACTAGTCTTTCTCACACTAGGCTTGAACCACTTCCTCCATTATTTGTCAGCAGTCTCCCTACCTCCTGATTGTCGCTGGACACTGGGGATGACTGTGGATCCTTCCCTCCCTTCCCATCCTTTATCCTACTACTGGGAGATCATCACCGTGGACTTGCCAAGGCTTTTTAGAGTCCTTCCCCTCTGCATTAGTATATAGATGTCCTGATATAGGGCCCAGAGCAAGTTCTTTCCACACCTTCTCTTCTGTGAGATAGAAATTATCATGATGCCTTTTAATAGAATTATAAGAGAATTATCATGATGCCTTTTAATAGAATTATAAGAGATTCAAATAGAATCGGGTGCATTACACTTAATAAATATTGGTCCTGCTACTATTCCATGAGAGCCTTAATCTCCCCATATAAAATTACAGCCTTGTTGACAGTTGGGTTTTCTGTCTTAGATTTTTCTGTTCCAGTCTGTTCTTCCCAGAACTACCAGAGGGAGGCCTGATTAACACAAAAATCTAGCCAGATTATTCTCAAATTTCTTTGATGGCTGGCTACCCATTTCCTGCAGGATGGGGGTTTTGTTTTTGTGTGATGCTGGGACTGGCTCCCTGGCTTTGCATATGCTAAGCAAGTCCTCTACCACTGAGCTGAACCCCAGCCCAGGCAGAATTCCTTATTAAGGTAAATGAGCTGTGATACAGTTAATAACACTCCAGCTTTGCCCTCACATTTTATGATTCATATTTTATGTCCCACATGGACTAAAACTTATAAACAATCACTGGTGTTTGTGTGTGTGTGTGGGGGGGCTAGGTGTCTGAGTTCTCAGACCTTTTTCTCCCTTCATCTTTAATGCACAGAATTAATCTCATGACTAAATGTAGTTCAGGTGGGTCCCTTCTATCCTTCCCTGACAATCTCTATCAACTTGGCCAGGTGCCCTGGATTTACTGACATAGATTTGTGTAATTGATTATGTGTTTATTTTTTCCACATCTTTTTTTATTTTTTTACTTCTTATGTGTATGAGTGTACTGCCTGCATATAGGTTGGTGCACTCATGTCGTGCAATGTGGAGGTCAGAAGGGGGCATCAGATTCCCCTGGAACTGGAGTTAAAGACAGTTCTTAGCCTCCATGTGGGTGCTAGGAATTGAACCCGGGTCCTCTGCAAGAGCAGTCAGTGCTCTTACCTGCTGAGCTGTCTCTCCAGCCCCTTTTCCCACATCTTTTAACTCTTTGTATCTACAATATATGGCACAGAGCATAGTAAATGCTTAAAACATTCTTGCAAACTATCTCTCCTATCTAGGATTAAAAGCCAGCTTGCTCATAGAAGCTATTACTTTGCAACTTTGTTGAACTGGGAAAATAGGAGGGCAGGGTTGCCATGTTCACACTACATAATTCCAGGGACTTCCATTTGTATAGAATACAGAATAGAAGGTGTCTTACTGGAACTTTGCAGTGAACATTATAATTTGGATACATGAACTTTGAGTCCAGTTAACTCAGAACACTTGGGGTCATTTAAGGCCACAAGGGCCAAGTGATGAAATGTTAGAGTCAGAGGGCTAGAGATTGAAACACTAGAGTAAGACAGGATGTTGCAGAGTTAGTGTGGCCTTGGCCTCCCAGAACATGGTTGTAAAGAGCTGAGCCCAGCCACAGAGTTGGGAAGGGCTCAGTTGGGTTGCTTGCTATTCAGAGGACCTCATATGACCCTGGGAAAACAGAGGCACAAGTCACAAGTCTCTAGTTCCAAGAAGAAACATGAAGTGTGATGTAGCAGCGATGAGTTCAGTTGCTAGGTGGGGTGTAGAGGGCCAGGTCTTAAGTTCATTCCAAGCAAGACGATCAAGCAGAACCAGGGAGAGGTTGCTGGGCAGGAACTCGGCCATCTGAATAGGAATGACCAGTAGTGTGCAAAGGAGAGAGTGCCTCAGTGACAATGCCGGTGCCCGGCAGAGAGAGGCAAGCAAAAGCCACCAGGAATGACACTGTTATTAGGTTGTAGGGCCCAGGTGCTGGAGTGCCGGCTGGGAGTGTAACTCATTTCAAACCTCAGTAGCCATTGCTACTACACCTGTGCATACAGTGCTTTGTCCTTCTCAGATATCCGTAAGAAGCTCCTGACAGGATTCAGCTTGTTTTCAAAGTCGTTTTTCAATGAAAACAAGATGCATCTCCCCATGGAATGTGCACACACATCACAAAAGGTGTCCTGATTTGAGAAATATTAAAAAAGTAGTTCAGGAAGTGCAGCTGGACAGTCCTGCTGGGCACTGAGGGGGAAGAGATGAAAGCAGCCCCGCAAGCTGGGTATTGCTGCAGCTACAGAGGGTCCTGGAAGTCCACGTGGACAACAGGAAGCTGGGCTCAGGGGCTTGCCTGCTGCTTTCTCCAGGCCTTGCTCCTTCTGAGTCACTTACTTGTGAAGCTCAAAGACACAGCAGTGACTCTACTCTCCCCTTTCCCCGAGCGAAGTTCGCCCAGTGTCCTGCTTCATAGGGATGGCTCCTGGGACTTTCCTTAGTGGCCAGTCTCAGGGGCTGCCAAGCAGAAGAGCTGCCAGATGTCTTTCTTTTGGTATGATTTTTTTTTCATCCTATCCTGGTTTGGCCGCTCCAGATGACAGATATTCCATAAGAACCTCCTGTACACAGGCAGGAAAGCAATTTATCACTGCATTTTAAGATATTCTCATTAAGGCAAATTAAGGCAGCAAAGCTGACAACAGAGGGCTTTTATTAAAAAATAGCATTTATTAAATATTTATTAAAACAGCCATTGTAATAAATATTTGAAAAGCAGTTATTAACGTTAAAGCATATCAGTGTCAAGCATATGTTATCTGTGGTCTAGTTCTGCTAATTGAGTTCCAGGGTCAGATGCTTTGTCTCCTGATGGTTTAGCTGGAGCAGCGTATCATTGGAATGAGAGAACTAACTCCAAGTGTCCTCAGAACACTGCTCCAGAAGTGGGATAGTCCCAGGGGAAGAGCCCGGGCATCCCTGGATACACAAGCTCCTATCCAGCTAAAGGCAGCAGAGAAATGATGTTCTTAAAACAGAGAGGCCTGGTGGCCAATAGTTATGATTTCTTCAGAGGTGGAGAGGAGATTATCGAATTGCATGGGATGACAGAATTCTAGAAAACACCAGAATCATTCCATATCTACGCATTCCAGTACCGCAGTTTCTACACCACTCTTGATTCTTGTTTCCATTTGCTTTGCTCCCCCTTTCTGATGAATGTAATCTATCTGTTTATAACTCTAGCACCCTTGGGCCCCTGCAGATCCCATGTCTGTCCATGGAGGCTCAACCTACTCACTCAGCTACAGCTCAGACCACCCCTGTAGCCCAGACCCTGCATGTCCTCCTTGCACTGTCACCAGCCCCTATCCAGGTTCTGTGTTTCTTCATTTGCATCTTTACTTCTTGGCCTGGATTTATCCTGTCCTTGTTTAATTGAAAAGATGTTACGAAGATGAAAACACGAATGATCTATCACACATCACTGAGCACAGGGGTTGCCAGCTGCCATCTTGCCATGGTTGACTTCCCTAACTGCCTCCTGCCTTTGCTCTGGCTTCTGTATGGTGTGCTCTCACTGGGTGGGAACATTGTCATTTTGTTAGCTGCTTGTGCTTTGGGGACTTCTTCCAGTGGAGGGGTTATTGCCTATTCTATTCCTCGGACTGGATTGCTTCCCCCACCCCCCTCAGCATTAGCAATTTGCTAACTCTCTTCCTCAAGACTTCATTTCATGTGCCATTCTCTAGGAAGCTGTTGCTGGTGTGGGCTTTCATGGCCCTAGTAACACCTGTAGACCTACCTCATCTCAGATGCCATATGACACTGCTTAGACCACTGTGTGTTGGTCCCAACTACGGGGAAAATGCACAAAGAAGAGATGTCATGTGTTTTATCCTTTCTTGGAATTTGACACCTAGCACAAAGCTTGGCATGTAACAGGTACTCAATGAATATTTGTTGTGTGAATAAATGAGTGAATGGGTCTTCTTGATAGTAGGCTTAAGTTCTTTTTATGACACAGGATAGACACATATTTATGTGTGATTTTTGCATTTATAAATTACTGTACATAGTATCACTTAACACAAATCCAAAGGATAGAACACCCCCATGTTAATATTCCTACTAAGATGGGACTCTGGGACTCAGAAAGCTGAGGTTATTTAGAGTCAGTCATACAGATGGCAAAGAGTAAATTCCAAGTTCACTGGCGTCTGAGCTTATGCTCTTTACATTATCTTTTGCATATTTCTCTGGTTGGACTATTTGTGAAATATTCCACTGCAGAAGTCATCCTACATGCATGAATGCAGTTGTCCCGAATTATCTGTGGGCTGAATGACCAAGGTCCTCAGTAGATGACTCAACGTGCAGATATTCCTGAGGTCTGTGTACAATGAATTTTTTTCCTTTACATGCATCCTTGATAAAGTTTAATTTCTCAAAAATGCTCAGTAAGGAATGAACAATAGTAACTACCAATCGATTACAATAATTGTAGCAATATATTGCAACAAAATCACCAGCACTAGATGCTTGTTCTTTGAGACCGTTATTAAGTAAATAAACATTACTTGAACACAAGGTGTGTGGTTAGGGTGGCAGTTGATCTGATTGCCAAGAGAGCTATTGACTAATGTGTGGGTAGTGTGCACAGCATGAATGCACCGCTAACAGGATGGTTGGCCTTCTAGAAGAAGGACTGCCATGGCAACACATTTCATCACGCAGATCAACTTAAAGTCCGTGGATCGTTTCTGTCTGTAGCTTTTTCATTACATATTTTCAGATCACAGTTGACTGTGGGTATCTGAAACTGCAGAAAATAAAACCACAGATAAGAAGATCACTGCATGAGAGATGAGTTCTCTTGGGGCTTAGACACTCCCTATTTGTCTCTTACAGCACCCTCTACCTGAGATTCTTTACATCTGGATTTGTGGCAGGTAGGTTCCTGTACCTACAAAAGCAACCAGAAGCCATGGCAGAGCCTGGAGCTGAGAGGCAGATCAGCTATGTGCTTTCTTTCTTTTTATTTTTTTTATTTTTAAGGGATTCTACAATACAATGACACAGTTGTTTGCAGATAACAATGATGTTACTCAGTATGTCATACAATTAAGTAATTGGTGCATTTTGCAAGTATCTATGTCCAAATTTTGAACAACCCAAGGTTCCCATAGTCCAGTTGGAGAAGCTTGTATGCACAGGCATGTTGATCAATCAGGTGTCCAGACTATATTCCTATAGTCTCATGATTCACCCCTATCTCTCCACAGCCCTTACAATCTACCACGCCTCCTCTTCCGCAGTTTGTTCCCTAGGCTTTGGGAAAGGGGCACAAGTGGGTGAGAAGAAAACAGTCTAATTTCTTTGGAGTTGTCATTTTGGACTCCGGTCTGTTCAGTTTGTTTCCCTTCATGGATTGACAGCTTTCACAGTGATACCCTTTTCAATCATACTAACAAAGCTCAAGCTATTGGATGTACAGGCATTTAAGCAGTACCACTTATTGTGTCAAGCTAAGCTGTGAGCATAGACACAGATGCTTGGATAGTATGCTAATCCGCAAACTGTGGTTTCTCTATAAAGGGTGACAAGTTCTTATTGTGGCTTATAACATCGCCTAACCACTAGAGGACATAAGCTTGTGGCATCCGCTGTGAGTTATTCCTCCAAGGAGAGAGCTAATAGCCAAATAGTTTTGGGATATAATATAGACACTTGGCTGCCACTGTTGCACTGTATCTCCAGGCTGTTGAGGTGTAGCTGATATTTTCAGAGGAGTCTTGTTTGTCTCAGGGAGACCAATATCTTGCTGTATTGCTGTAGTGGCCTTTGGTAACACTCTCTAGCTATGTGCTTTCTACTATTTAGACATGAGCTTTTAGGAAACTGAGAATGAAGACCTTACTTCCATGAGCTCAGATTTCTTAGTCTCTAACAATTCCAGAGTCGGCAAAGATGTGAACACAGCATACCACCAGACATAATGCTAATAAAGCTGTTCACACCTGATGAGGGCAAAGCCAATTATTATTTTTCAATACAACATAAGCTGAATAATTTGCCAAAGGGGCAAGATAATTATCCCAGGAGCTTTTCAGAAAGAATAGAATAAATGTGTCCTCTATAAATTATAGACTCACATGAAGAAAAAGTGGAAAATAATTCTTAATGCCAGGATGGTAACAGATACAGTAAAATCAATATTGATTACTTGGAGAAAAGGCAGTAAAAATGTTAAGTTCTAAAGCTAAAACTGTACTAAAAAGCTGGGGTTTAAACACAGAGTATGGATCTGGAATGCATAGAAAGCGTTTCCTGAGCACCAGTGCCAATATTTTATTTCCAGTGTCAACCACCCTGCTTTATGGGAAGAGAGTGCTGCGTTTAGAGGCCCCAGAAGCAGAAGGCGGCGATAGTCCCAATGGTTTCTATTAATTGGGATCTCGCTGGGTCTATAAATCTCTTACCTTTGTTTTGGGCCCTGACATATTTCTTCATGGCTGTGGAGACAAGGATGGAGATATATGCATCCTTCACATTGATATAAATGAAAAGATGAAACAAAGAGCAGAAATCACCAGAAAAAAAGTAAAGTCAGCTACTCTAGATTTGTAATCGCAGGAAACACCCTCCGCCGGTTTCTTCGGAGAAGTAGAGGCAGCTCTGCAGCTAGGGGAAAGGTCTACTTTTCCCATAAAGCTCCCTGGTCCAAAGACAAAGGGAACTGAGACCAAGCCAGAGGAAAACACAAAATATTTCAGCTATTTTTAAAGAGAAAAATTACCTCAAACAGATTGAGCATATGCATGCCAAGGAGAAGACTCCTGGTTCAGACTCCGAGACTGAGGACCGGCGTCTCAGATGGGGTCTCACTGCATTGCTTTTGGTGCAGCTGAGACAGGAGAAAGGAGGGGGAGGAAGAGCACAGGAGTAGAGCAAGGCTGGTGGGAGACAAGGAGAAAAGCAGAGAGGCATAGCAGCTGCTGACTCCTCTTGCTGTTTAAAATTATTATTTTATTCTTAAATTGTGATTATATTTATTCTCTCTCTCTCTCTCTCTCTCTCTCTCTCTCTGTTTGCATTTGTGCACACATGCTTACACATAGAGGGTATGTAGTGGTCAGAGGACAACTTGCAAGAGTTGGTTCTTTCCTTTCACCATGTGGGTTCTGCAGATCCAACATGGGACGTCAGGCTCCGGCGCAGGAGACTTTACTTGCTGCGCGGTATCACTAGCCTTTATTGTTTTATTTTACTGCACAAATAATTACTGACCATGTTTATGGCATACAATGCAGGATTTTGAGATATGTGTTTTTTCTGGAATGATTAAATCAAGGTCATTAGCATTTTCATCAGTTCATACACTTATAGTTTTATGGTGAGCACACTTAGGGTTTACTGTGTAAGTGAACTTGAACTGTCTTTAATTGTCATCATGGTGCTTTGTATACCAGGCCTCATTCATCCTGTCTGATGTAACTTTACCCATTGATTATCAACTTCCTTTGGCCGTCCCAAGCCTCTGATACTTCAATGAGTAAGATAAGAAGGTATTTATCTTGTTTTCTGCAGGTTCTTCTGGTTGGTTGCAAATGGTAGAGCCTCATTTTTTATTTAATTCAAATGTAACTTTAGCTCAAATGCTAGTTTATCTGGGCTTCAATTATCCTTCTCTTTTTTTTTTAATTTTTAATTTTTATTTTTTTAATTTTTTTATGTGTATGAATGTACTGTCTGCATGTAGGTTTGTGCACCTGTGTCGTGCAATGCCACGGAGGTCAGAAGAGAGTTCCCCTGGAACTGGAGTTAAAGATGGTTCTCGGCCGCCATGTGGGTGCTGGGGATCGAACCCGGGTCCTCCTCAAGAGCAGTCGGCGCTCTTAACCCCTAGGCCATCTCTCTAGCCCATATCCTTCTCTTTAAAATAAGAAAGAGGTGATACCTTAATTCCGATGCCTTGAGGTCTATAATGGACTCAGACCACAGACTTTTCCTCACTTTAGCAATATGTTTCCTGTTATTAAATCCTTTTTAAAGTTGTAAGTTGCCTTGTACTCAAGATATATGTATTTGGTACTAAATCATAGAACAGAGAACTGATGATACAAGTCCATAGCCCCAGGTACTACCTGGCGATCCTCTATTGCCAGGCATCTATATCCTTTCTGGGCCGTGATTCTAGCTTGGTATGTTCTAATCCCCCAGGGAGCTTTAAAAACCACACTGCTGGGCAAGTAAGCTGGCTGATCAGGTAAAAGTTTATGCTGTGCAAGTCTGGTGACCTGAGTTTGATCATCTGAGACCAAGTGAAGAAGGGAGAGGAGCAGGGTGTGGTGATGCACACCTTTAATCCCAGCACTTGGGAGGCAGAGGCAGAGGCAGAGGCAGGTAGAGCTTTGCTTTGTGAGTTCAAGGCCAGCCTGATCTACATAGGGAGTTCTAGGCCAGCTGGGGCTATAGGAAGACCCTATCTCAGAAAGACCAAAAAAAAAAAAAAAAAAAAGAAGAAATGAAGAGAGAGAAGCGCCTCTACCATGTTGCCTTCTGACCTCCACATGCATGACATAGCATGTGGAGTTCCTCTGACACATAATTGCCGCCTCAGTTTCAGTGGAGATCCCATCTCTTTGGAGATGCCAGGACCCTGCGATGACCACCAAGAGCAGCAGCAGGTGTGGAATGGAGCTGGCCTGGGTCTGCGAGATGAGCTGTGTGTGCACAGTAAAAAACGTAACAAGTCACATGCTATGAAGGGTGAGAATGTGAGTTTTTAATGCTCCTCTGGAACATCACTTCAATTTTTTTCTTTTCATAGTAATTAAGCATTTCCCACTATATTCTAGTGTTTATGGCTCTATTCTTATTTTGTGATAACTCTCTTGATCTACTGCTTAGATCTCCCTGAGATGACAGTGATGGCAACTATGATACAATCTTGCCTTCTATTTTCTAAATAGCATCTTTTTCTTTCAGTCTTTTTTATTTATTTCCTGATTGTTATTTAAGCTTATCTCTTTTCTGCTTTTGGAGTCCAAACAAAAACAGATGGAAGAAGGACGCCCTCCTGATTAAACAAAAACTTTCACTTTTTACCTCTTTGCTGTTTCCTTTTGGGGTCTGCTCCCTCTCTGTTCATTAATCAGCTCTGTTTTTGCTCCAATAAATACATTAATACTCCTTATTTGTTTATAATGCCCATATAGCCCAGCTCCTCTCTATTTAGCTGTTAGGGACCTGTTAACATTTTTCTCTTTTTATACATTTGTACTTTTATTTCAGTTGCTCCTTGGAAGAGACTAGAGGTGAATGGGGGTGTTCCTTTTCCACCCTGCTCAACTCTTGTGAGACATAAGCTCCACAGATATATTTGAAGAGGTCAACTCCCAGCAAAGGAAAAATTTTCTGGGGCCAATCGGGAAAGATCCACACCGTATGAAAGCCGGTTTTTGAATGGAGGTTCCCCTCTTTGGGGAGATGAACCTACTGATCATGCAGACATAGACCTTGAGAATTCCAGAATCAGATTAAGCTTGGTAAGAGTTTATTTTAGAAATAAGGCAGCCACCTCCCAGAGGGGAAAAAAAAACCCTGGCTTACCTAACCTTATGCCAATGGTTACAGTCCCACTTGCCGCTTCCCCTTCTATGTTAGTAGCCTTCATTCCACTTAAATTACAATTAATTAAAATATAATTCATAGTGCTTGGTAGGTAAAGTGCTTGCTGTGGCCCCCAAAGCCATATGCATCCAGCCAGACATGGTAGTATATATATATAGTCTCAATGCTCCTAGGACCAGATGGGAGGCAGAGAAAGGAGAACCCCAGAATCTTCTGGACCATCTAGCCTGGCTTATGCAGTGGTGAACAATGAGAGTCCCTGTCCAAAACAAGGAGAATGGCACGGACTGACCACCAAAGCTACCCCCTGGACTCCGCGTGTGTGCTGTGGATTTACCTGCTTTCACTTACATGAATATATATATCCACAAAATAGACAAAAGATACACAGACATACACACAGACACAGACACACACAGACACACACACACACACACACACACACACACACACACACACACTTATTGAATCCTGGTGGTGAAAGGGCGCATATGGAATAGATACACCTTAAAACCAAATGTGATCTTGTTAGAAAAACTGAAACTTCAAACAGCTAATATGAAATTAGAATGCAGTTGGTTAGTATGGTTCTGTGAAGATCCCACAGTGGTCTTTAGATATAGACAATGAAACATTTTCACTTGGCACAAACATGGCATTTTGGGCACCTGCCCCTTCAGAGTCAAGGCCTTGAGGGCCCCTGCAGAATAAAGCACTGTGGGCTGACACCTGAGGCATTTCAGAGAGCACAGAGCTGGAAATTGGACCAAGAAAGGTTCCCATCACAAGCAGGTGGCTCCTAAGATCACACCAGACCCAAGCCTGAGGGTGCCAGGCTTCCCAAGAGATTTTGCTATGAGAAAATGAACTCTTGCTATTTAGAAATCAAAGCATCTGAGTTAGCTGGAGACTACTTATTAGTATTTCCTTTTTTTTAGTTAAGGAAAAAAAAAAAAAAAACAGATAATGAAGCCCAACCCAGGCCTAGTTCACATAAAAGCTGATGTAAAACAGATTTACAACAGTGCACTGCCGTGCTTTTATGTGAGGCTGGGCTCAGGGGGGCACATCCATCTCTGAAGAAGCCGAGGTGAGCGAGATTTAAAAGGCGGCCTTTCTTTGTTCCATAATGGGTTGGACACTTCAGAGTAAAAAAAAATCAAAAGGTGTTAAGGATGATATTTATAATGGCAACATTGCACACCTATTTTGGTAATAGGCTTTAAGTACTTAAGACATGGAATCATCTTATATTTCATGTGCTTGGCTGTGTCTCTTCCTTTGTAAATTTGTCACATAGGAGTGATGTCAACACAGCCTGCAAATAAATGGTGGTTAACTCGAGGGTTGATGTCCAGGCTTTAGCTGGCTTAGTGATCTAAAGGTCTTAAATTTCCACACTGGCTCGGGGGACACACAGATGCTTTGTTTCATGAGGGAGAGAGCTTTATCCGCATAATACAAAAACCCTGCACAGTAATTGCAACATTTATTCAGCTCTCTCTACGTTTAGCCAATTTATCATGAAATATTGAGACATTGGATACTTCCAATATTTCTTCTTCTCTGTACTTTTGTAAGTATGCACATGGAATTAGAAACATTTGCAATGATTTTTTTGCAAGATTTTTGCTTTATGTGGGGAGTCATTCTTTTAGGGTCTTGATAAGATCCGATCAGAACTGTCACCAATACTTTTGTCACCTCAGCTTTCTTCTAGGTGACAGAGGTAGGAGAGAAGGAAAGGACGGTGGAGTTAACGGGACATTGGGAAGTTTTCCTCGTGGGATGAAGTGGGAGAAGAGCTAGGCTGCTCATGTCACAGGAGTCAAATCAATTTTCTCATTCAGGTTCTCTAAAGGAATGGCTGCAGAAGCCAGAAGCAGGCTGCTGTAGACAGGTGAACACGGGTTCCCGAGTCAGTTCAGGGCACCTGAGCTTTGTAGAAAAGGTTGAAATGGGATCAACGCTGGTCCAGGTTGAGCGCAGAGCAATCAGGTGAGACAGAGGAGAAGATAGGAGGAGACACCCAGAGAGGAAAAGTTGATGAGTTTTCCCACTTCTGGTGTGAAAAGTTCATCAGCTGAGAAGCCAAGAGTGCACGAGTAACTAGGGAATAATGCAGCTGGCTGTCAAGGTAGCTCCCTTAATTCATTCCTCCCCCACCCACCCCTCGCTTCTTTTGATTTAGGATGTGAATGTACATATTTCAATATCTCCTTGAACCCCAAATTTGTCTTGTGAACTCCCTGCAGTTTTCCATAGCAAGTTCTGTTTGGAAGAGAGTTAAGAACAGAAATATAAAATCAGGCTTTTGGGGGCCTACCCTGTCCCATGAACCCATACCCTCTTTTCTAATGGCACAAGACAATCCTAAAAGGTTTGATAATCCTCCACTCTCAAAGAAGGAATGTAAGTTATTTCTTCCTTTTGTAGTAAAGCAGTCATACTTTTCAATGCACTAAGCTTTCAGTTTTTGACAGAAGCCCACAAACATACATTAGTAAACACAACTCACATCTTGCAAATGTTCAATACCATCTTCCTTCCTTGTCTGTCACGGATCCAATAATAGCAACAAAGAGGAAGGGAGTGATGTCTGCATTCATACACAGCCCCACTCTATTGTCTGGAAGATTTCTGAGGAGACAGGAGAGCTATTAACCTACCAATTTATGTGTGTATCTCCCCAGGGTGAACTGAGCCCAGATGTTCCTAACACCATGTGAAGTATGCATTTGGCAATTATCTGGTAGGTTGTGTTGAGTGGGGACAGCCTGGCATCTAAGCAATGTGAGCTGTTTTGATCTAGCTTTGTCCAGATTTGGTTCAGAATTTCTCACCTGAGTGGCCCTCAGGCCCACACGTCTCCAGTGGGGGCTCAGCTTATTTTTTGTTCTATGCTGCATAGATATGGCTGAACGCCTGTCTCCCAAAGTTTCCACACACAATCTCTACAGTGTAAATGATGGGAAATTTCATTAGAATGCTAGAATTTAATTATCCATTTTTAGAACTGAAGGAGGATGTGAGGCTAACAGCCCAATACTTGCCCGCAGGGCCCAGGGAGTGCCTTCTCTGAAGAGCAGTGTGCTTGGTGTGTTCAGAGCCTGGGTTTCATGCTTCTTCTGCAAACGCGCAGCGATCTGCCTCCTCTCTTTACTGCCAAGCTCACTTCAAGCCCTGCTGGATGCTGGGCCTGAATCCTAGGCAGTGAATCCCAATCATTAGATCTCACCAGAGCCTTTTATTTTGATCATGCTTCCATTTATCTTGTTTTTGTCACCTATGCTTTTATTCCCCATCCCATAGATGACCAGGTCAATGTATTGCCATCTTCAATAACTGAGCTCTATTTCTCTTTGAGTTATTTTTTAAGGTTGGATTCTCCAGTTTCAGAGGAAAATAGAATCATTTCAGTTTTGCCCCGATTTGAACTTACTTTGTACCTACGCACCTCCCACTGAAGCAGCAGGGGCATGTACGGATGATGACATTCCAAACGACCTTGTGTGGATGGAGAACGGCTCTTGGTACCACTCTGACAGTGTCAGCTTTTTGTGGTTTTCTCCTTATCATTACATGACATTTGTGGTCTTATGTGACTTGAATGAAGTACATGATGCATAGTCTTGAGGACATTTAAATGCAGAAATCTTGTCCAGAGGCTGTTGGTTTACTCACGTCTCCCCAACCTGTTTGATTTATCTGTTGTGCAATGCCTGAGGAACTGTAGGAGATATGAAAGATAAAAGCAACTTGAAAATTTCTGGAATCCCTTTAAGAAATATTTTCCTCCCCTTTTCCCCAAATGGAATGATACATGGCCTTCTAGCACAAAGATCTTGAGCCTGTCCTGAGTTCCAGATCTGATTGTTCACATTTCTAGTCAAATATCCACTTGAATACCAACAGACCTCTCACAGTAAAGGGAAACCAGCATTTTTTTTTTTACATGAATTTATTTTTATTTTTTTAACAAATCTAGACCCGTGTTCCCGCCCATTCCCCCACCCCGCCAGAGCTCATGCATTCTGCTGCTTTTCATCTCTTTCCCAGTCTTTCTCAATAATCTCCATGAGGAAGTTGACTGTTTTTTGGTCTTTTTGAGACGGGCTCTCTCTGTAGCCCCAGCTGTCCTGGAACTCACTCTGTAGACCAGGCTGGCCTCGAACTCACAAAGATCTGCCTGCCTACATCTCCCAAGTGCTATGATGAAAGGTGTGCGCCACCACGCCTGGCTCAGGGAAACCAGCATCTTATTTCCCCACCAACGTATCCCTTTGTCAGTGTATAATATGTTAATTAATGGGTGTACAACTGACATAGTTCTTCACACAACTACATCTAATTGTTAAAGTGAGAATAGAGGATGCATTTCTTGCTTTCTCTTTGTATCTGTGTTATCGGGTTCTCATGAATATAAAATCTAATGTAAGTCCTATCAAATGTGCCTCAATAATGCAGCTCAACCCCATTTTCTCTTCATCTCCACGATTGCTCTAGTTTCAACTACTATAAACTTTGATTTGGACTTCTGTAAGATCTCTCTCTCTCTCTCTCTCTCTCTCTCTCTCTCTCTCTCTCCCTATTTATCTAATTATATAGTTAATAAAATAAAAATGTTCAGGGCTGGAGAGATGACTCAGTGGTAAAGAACACCAGATGCTCTTGCAGAGGACCCAGGTTCAATTCCCAGCACCTATATGGTGGCTACCAACCATCCAAAGGAATGCAATGCCTTCTTCTGACTCTGTGGGCACTGCATGACACAGGTGCAGTTACACACATACATATAAAATAAAAAAAATATAAGTAAAACATTTGTTAAAAATTTCATGTTTTAATAAACACAAAGGTCACAAGGAGGAAGTGCACTTCCTAACACTGCACTTAATCTGTTCTCAGGTGAGTATCAAATACCAAATAGCAATAAGGAAGACAAATCACATGAAATGGATAATTTAAAAATCATTTTAACCTTCAAAATTACCATAGTTGAACCTTTCTTGATCCATTTATTACTTATAATTTGTATAGCACACACTATACCAACATTCGAAAATGATAATTTATTCCTTTACTGTTTTGCACAAAAATAACAGCATCCTTTTGATTTTTAGTCACACCAGTCTCTTTTATTTTTACTAATATATTGGGGATGTTGTTAATAGTAAGTAAAGAATTCATTAGTTATTTACTTATTTTTAATATTTTTTATTTTTATTAAACTTTTTCATACATCATACATCATTTCTCAATCCAATTTAGAGTCACTTCCCTTTCCATGCCCCCACCCCTCTTGAGTTCATGCTCTCTGCCATACATGTCTTGCATCTTTTTCTGAGCCTTTCCAGAGTTCTTTTTTTTCAAAGCAGAAGCTTATTGTTTTGGGGAGAATTTCACTATTTCAGTCAGGCTTTTTTCCAGTTCTTTTGTTGTTGTTGTTCTCTCCAACTTGTATTGCTTCAATATATAAATATCACATGAATTGGAGGATTTTATTTTCTTTTTTTTCTTTTTTTTTGGCTAAAATATGTCATGTTTTCCTTAAGGAAGTTTGAAGGCTCCTCCTTGGCAAGCCCAAATAACCATCAATCCTGCCCTTGTGCTCCACACTGGGGTCTTTCCCATGGTCACCCAAATGAAGTCCAGTAAGCACTGTGTCCTGTCTTGATCTTCCTGTACTGGCCTCCATGATACAGCCTGGGTAGTCCAACAATGGCAGTCTATACTCTGAAGAGGCTGAAACCCAGTAGCTGCTCAGTACACATGCTGGATGTCTCAGCAGACCCCATCTGGCATTGAAGATTTGGAGGATTCTTGGAGAGACATGAATCTTCAGTCCATATTGGAAGGTTAAAAAGCTGTGTCTCCTGTCTTTGAAGTATGGCAAAAGCAAGGGCAACCACAGAGTAGATGCATTTGGCAGTAAGAATTGAAAACAGGCAAAACAACAGTGCTCTTTTTTTTTTTTTTCTTTTTGTCTTTTTATTAAGATCTGAAGTTTTATATCTGAAGTACAATTTCTCAGGCCTTACTGATTATTTATTCTGGCTATATTTTCCTTTTGGATGCTTACGGTCACACTGTTAGCCCAGATTAACCAAGGTGTTTATTTTCTCAAGGTCAGTTGAAGATCTGGTCATCAGAGGTCAATCAGGTTTTTCTGGGGGTGAGGGGAAGGGAGCAAGAATTTTTTTTTTTTAAGATAGGGTCTCCTTGTAGCCCCACCTCTCCTGGAACTCACTCTGTAGACCAAGCTGGTCTTGAACTCACAAAGATCCACCTACCTCTCCCTTTGAGTGCTAGGATTAAAGGCGTGCGCCACCACGCCTGGCAAGAATGTATTTTTTTAACAGCTATGGGCAGTCCCATTTGTAAGTACACTGTTACAATTTTACTTTCTTATTGGTGGACATTCAGATTGTTTCCAGTATTCTGATATTGCAGTGTTGCAATGAAAAAATCTTGTGCATACATTACTTTATATGCACTAAATTCTTAGTCACATTTCTCTCTGTCACTCTTCTTCCAATTTATTCTGTCCCAGTCAAAGCAATCCTTAAAGACATGATTTAAACCACACTACTTGCATACTTAGGAAAATTCAATGGCTGCCCACCAAATTGAAATAAAAATCTGATGACCCATGCCAGACCTACATGACTCTGAATGACCAGGCTCCAGCTCACCCCTGCCCTCAGCCTATAAGTCTCTTCCCTGCATCACCACACACCAGCCTTTTGCATTCTTCAAACTGGCCCAGATTATTCTACATTTCAGGACAATGTTCCAGCTGCCTGGGATATTTTCTCCTGGCTTTTCCCACTTCTGTCTTCCTGCCCTTGATGTTTGGTTGAAATGCAGTGGCATGATAAGGAGTGTTTAACAGTCCGCTCTCTGGGGAAAGGAAGCCATGACTTGTAGCATTTGCCGACTTGTATAAATACAATGCTATGGACTATTTAAAGTCACCAATGTGATGTCACGCAGCTCACAAACTTGAGTAAATTTTGACAATCTGTTCTTTGAAGCTGGTAGCTGGCTCTAGTTTAACAGTGCTTTAAATGTTAATGTCTCTGAATAACCAATTTAACATAAGTGTCAATCACTATGAAGCCTGTTTCTTTCATTTGCACAGAAACTATCGGTAGCTATGTTTCCTCATTTACTTATTTACTTGACTTTGAATCATTCTTGGCCCCCTCCCATCTAACGCTCATACTCATAAGAATGTAAGTTCAATGACAGCAGGAATCTTGTCTATTTTTTCAGTGCTTCTGTTTCCTATGTTTAGATTGGCAACCTGGCATATAATATGCACCTAGAAAATGTTTATAGAATCAGTATTTCAATGCATTTCAATCAATAGTGAATTTTCCAATCTAATTCTCACCTCAAACTTTCAAACACTGTTCTTCCCAGTATTCCAAAACAGAGTGTGTTTCAAACTTCGGATGCCTCTTACAAACCTTCTTTCTTAATTTTTCCATGTAGACTATGTATCTTTTATGGTTTAAATTGCCAAAATCTCTGGACTATGTCACATGATACATCCAGCTTTATTCCCTGCTCTAAAATGCTAAAGGTCATATGGACTCCCATTTTGTGTATTTACATGTATGCTCACTTCTTTCTTTCTTCTTCTTTCTTTCTTTTTTTCTTTCATTTATTTTTTTATTTTATGTGTATGAGTGTTAAGTCTGGATGTAAATGTACCCTTGTTGTGCAATGCCCATGGAGAACAGAAGAGGGTGTTGGCTCCCCTGGAACTGGAGTCCCAGATGGTTGTTAACCACCACGTGGGTGCTGAGATTCCAGCCAGGGTCTCCTGCAAGAAGAGCCCATGCTCTTAACTACTGAGCCATCTTTCCAGCCCATGTTCACCTATTCCTAATAAGCACTTCCTCTTTCTCCCAGTTTTTATTATCTGTTTCACAGGATAACTCATATCCCAGTTTTTCCTTGAACATTTTCCTTTTCTATTTAACTCTTACAGAGTCTTCCTGTCTCTGAACTTACCTTGTATCTTTAGCTGAGAAAATCTCAACTTTTGGTCTAAAAAACTGAGGGTGATATAGACTTAGATATAGACTACACACACTGATGATATTAGGAAATTGATATTAATTTCCTCAGGGATATGGTACTAGGGTTATGTAGGATAATATCTTTATCCTGAGATAATACATTCTAAAGTATTGAAGAATGAAGTGTCATCATGATGTCTACAATTTACTTGCAAATTATTTTCGATATAGGGGAGAGAAAGAATGAGAGAAGAAAACGGAGCAAAATGTTCATAATTGGTATATCTAGATGAAGAAAGAATGTGTAGGTGCTCATCAGTCCATTATTCTTTCACTAGTTTTATAAGCTTGAAGCTTTCAAAATAAAAGTTGAGCGATAATAGAAATACCCATTAATGGCAAGGCGTACTGATATCCTTTGTTGCAGGGATAACTAAAACAAGATGGAACGTTCAGACGAGCTGGGGTTCATACAACCTTACCTGGAAAATATCTTCAGGCTGACTGTGAGAGAAAGCTCTAAGGCAAAGCCATGCTGTAGGCTCTGTCTCATTTTTGGTGAAGTGTTGTGCTTTGGATATGGTGTTCCTTTTACCCCCACACTCTATTGAGGGCTTGGTCCCAAATACAGTTGTCAGAGCTGAAGCTTTGGGAAAATGGTTATATCGAAAGGCTCCGTCCTGATAAATAAATTATTTTATATTTTCATGATTGAGAGGTGGTAGAAACTTAGGAATGAAGCCTAATTGAACAAAGCAGGTTACTGGGGTTTTGCTGTCGAAGAATTACACTTTGTCCTAGTTTCTCTGCTTCTAAGAGGTGGCAGGGTCCCTGCCACATACCCACTCCCCACCCTTGACTCTCATGATGTTCCACCTCCCCATGGGCCCAGCTGAATAAAACCTCTGAATCCATGAGCCAATATAAATTTCTTTCTTTAAATTATTTCTCTCATGTATTTTGCCAAAGTGGCATAAAGTGACTAATATGTCAATAGATCACTTGAATCCTTAGACCAGTGATTGTTGGGGTCTCTCTGAAGTGAGGGCTAGTGTGATATAAGGCAACCACTCAGATGAAAGTTTGGCCAAGTGTTGTTCTCCAGAGAGACAGCTGATTTGTCTACTAACATTTCAGAAGGCTTAGAAGCCCCAATAGATAAGGAGGCAAGGTTGGCCCCTCAACAGGCTTGATGATACCTGGTTGTGTTTTAAAGCCCTACTTCTAACAAAATGGCATAGGTTGGAACTGAATTGCTCCAGATTTACCAAGTTCTATCTCTCTTACTCAAGAGCAGGGATGGTGTTGTAACTGCACATCTGCTTTACAGAGGTTAATATGGTATTGGGCACATCGTAAACAACTGGGAAATTCTCTCTGGTTTGGTGGCTTGACTTATTTCAGATTCTTTGCAGAATGCATTCTGACCATAAAATAAATCCTCTTAGAGCAACAAGATTCTTTGTGACTATTATGAGAAGGAGGGTATAAAATGAATTGTAGAGGGTATAGGGATATGATCACCAACTGCTCAGGAATTCTAGATGAGAGTTCTTAGCATCTTTTCTTTATGATAATCTCTCTGTCAAACTGTACTTAGAGAAATGGGAACTGAAACTGGGTCTCCTTCAGGAACAACCTGAGATAGAGGTCTCAGTGGTGTCCTCAGAAGGTGATTCCAGGCACATCAGTAGGACAGGGAACTGAGAGCAGGCACAACACCAAATGAACTTTCACTATGGTGTCTGGAACTCTGTCCCTCTGGGTCGTGCTGGGCTTAGTGTAGAATTTGTATTTCAATTTTATCATACCCAAGAGACTGGGGAGCTATGGGATTTATGCCAACCAAATCAAACATTGCTTGAGGGCTGCTCCTATGGGACTGGGGAGGTCTTTATTCCAAGCTCCTGGCCAGGATTGTGTCAGAGCAGAGCCATCTGTGGTCACCTACAGGGGATGTGACACAGAGACAGGATAGTGTAAGGCAGCATGGATAATGCAGTCCTTGTTTCATTGTATGTATACTGTATCTAAGGGAACGGCTTTGGCCTCTTGCACAAATTGGAACAGGCTGTTGAAGTACAGCCCCATCCCAAGTGGCAGGTGAATTTGACTTTGGACATACCCTGTCCCTCAAGCTGTACTTATACTTCTATCTCAAGGAGCTCCCTGGCATGTGGCTGCAGTAGGGGAAACAGCAGAGTTGTTGATGACAACTGTCGAGGCCACTAGGGCTGGATGGACAGTCTAGGACAGTGCTTAATAGTCAACGAAACCCATCAGATATCAGGGATTTGGAAATGAGATTAGAAGTGGTGTATATTCTATTTTTTTCTCAATATTTTTCATTTTTATTTTCTAAATATCAACAGTCATTCCGACTACAGAAGCATTCATACAGAAGCCAGAGTGTTTGTTGAACTTGCCCCAGTCTCTAAGAATACCCATCATTCTGTCTGCCGCAGTTCCAGCTGGTGTGGGTCCTGGTGACTCCTCCACCTTTGTTTCTGTGGGAAATCCTCACACTGCTTGGTACCTCACCAACTGTCTGTCAGGGCCCTGACAACCTTCTTTTAGGATCATCTGCTCCATTCTGCCATTCTGCTGATTGAAAATGTTCAAAATTTCTAAACACACATACACACACACACACACACACACACACACACATACACACACACCAAGAGACCGCTGAGGGTGAAATGCTGAGGTCCGAATAAATTAATTTGGAAGTGGTCATCACTAGGTTGCAGGCTTCAAAGCACATGCTTGTGTTGTTTTGTTTCATGTGTTTAGGATGCTTCGGAGTCCTTGGATGAATTTCTGCTTGTTTCACCAGGTTGGCATGCCTGGCCCCCGGGGGGAGCAATCTGAGACACTGCTTATGCCCATCACATTGTAGTTCTATGTTTACAGAGTCAGTAAGGTCAACAGTCTTCACTGGGTGACAGCTGGGTTGTGTAGAGCCCAGTCTTAGGAAAGACTCCACTAGTATAAGATAGCAATAAAAATAACTACTTGTGAGGCTGGAGAGATGGCTCAGCAGTTAAGAGTACCAGCTAGTTTTGCAGAAAACCTGGGTTTGGTTCCCAGCACCCACATGGCAATTAATAACCGTCCCTAACTCCAGTTCTAAGGGAATCCAATGCTCTTTTCTGACCTTCACGGGCATTGCATGACACAGGCGCACTTACACACATGCAGGCAATACACTCATACACTTGAAATTAAAATAACAAAAAAAATATTTTAAAGAAAATTACTCATGAACCTGAAGAGTCACAGTGCTTACAAAGATGTTAGTCCTAGAATTCCTAGCCAGGACGATGGAAAGTAGGAAGTTGGATTAGACATGCCTTAAACTTCTTTCCCAACTGAAACATCAGATAATTCTATATTTCAACACACAGATCATTTGATCCCTATCTGTAAGATAAACTTGAGAAAGCTCCCTATATGTATAGCAGTAAATTATACATGTGTTAACTTACTAATATTTACACTATAAAACTAACATGTTTTATAGTGTAAATATGCACATTCTCAGGGTATTGAAATATAAATAGATGCACTAACATTTTCTTCTAAGTTCCTGCTGGATAAACTGGCACCATTCTTAGGGAGTAAACCTTCTAATTTGGATGATATTGCCAGAAATACAGGTATTTATTTTCCCGTTTTCCCCTAGAAAAACTCACAGAAAGATTTAAACAAAGCCAGGCTTCTAGGTGCAAAGTTTACAGAGCCATTCAGAGAGTCAGAAATCAGGCTTACGGCCGGCTCCATGAAGTTTAGTTACACGACCTCTCATTGGTTATTTTCCTTATTAAGGCTCTGAGGTTTTTTTTTTTTTTAACCTGTAAAACAGAGCTAATTATAATCACAGTTCCAATCATACAAGATTGTTGAGACAATGGGGATCAAGCATATAAAGTGCTCAGTATTATGCCTGGCACATAATAAGGATACAATAGATGGCAGCTACCACTGAAATTTAAAATTAATGTATGCCTTCCCTGTCAACCATCACCTTCCCAGGCATACAGGATTAATTGTTGCTCTAGTTCAAAGATCCAAGGCTTTTCCTGAGCACAAGAGCCAACAGCATCAGAGCTCGCTATGCAGAGCTCAGGACTCACTGCTTCTTCCCAAAGGCCTCCTTCCCCTGAAGGGCACCTCCAGGACTTGTTCTTACCAGGGTCCCCAGAGAGAGCCTGACTATCTTTGACTGTGACTTCTTCTCACTGGAGCCACCATTATGGGACTCAAATATGTGAAGAAGACAGAAGAAAAATGTCTTTGTCATAAGACATGAGACCAGTGCCTGGAGAAATTAAGGGCACTGGCTGCTCTTGCAGAGGACCCAGGTTCAGTACCCAGCACCCATGTGG
This sequence comes from Rhizomys pruinosus, assembly GCA_009823505.1. NCBI lineage: Eukaryota > Metazoa > Chordata > Mammalia > Rodentia > Spalacidae > Rhizomys > Rhizomys pruinosus. The sequence goes on from VZQC01006909.1 coordinate 310,675, forward strand.
TGGCTAACAACCACCTGCAGCTCCAGTTCCAGGAGATCTGATGCCCTCTTCTGGCTTCTGCGGGCATTGCACACACATATGGTACACTTACATGCATATAGACAAAACACTCATATGCATAAAGATATACATAAATATATTTTTAAAGATTTAAAGAGATGAGACAAGAAGAGGAAGAGTCAGGGGCTTGATTTTAGAGTTGTTCCCCTACACCTCTCTTACTTAGATGTTCTGTTCGGGGCCAGTGACATTGCCTTCTCTCGCATTATCTTATTTTCTCTTTTAAAATACAATGCGTTGCAGTTTTTCCTTTATTGGGGCAAGTTTAAACCTAGGAAGCTAAGCCAGACCCTGCCATTTACTAGTTGTGTGATATTGGGAGAGTGAATCTGAGTGTCAGTGTATTCATCTGCAATCTGGGAACAAAGCAGGATAAGAACACAGACTATCTAAGAAAATGTATTTTTGTATACATTTCCATACATAATGAAAGTGTTACTTTTGCTTCCTCTGAAAGGAAATAGTATGGGAAAATTGTGAACAACAAAATAGAATCTATGTTGATACTTCTGTGGATCCTGCCATGGAGGGATCTAAGCTATTGTGGATGCAAGGGAGGGAGAGAGAGAAGGAAGGAGACAAGAGGAGGGGGAGAGAGAGTTCTCAGCATAATTTAAGGAAGCCAGCTTCAGAATTAGAGGGGAGCAAAATGAAGGGTGAGGAATGTAACTATTATAATTCTGATCTATTGCACCATCTAAAAAAGACATCTATTTGAACTCCTGTACAAGCAGCAATTACCTGGAAAATAAATGTAATAAGAATCTCCTCAGTTGGCAGTAAAATTAGCATCGCTGAATTTTAATTAATAGTCCAGCTTGGAAGGAATGTTCTTTTCCATTTGATGGAAAGAATGGCTTCGACCGAAGAGTAAGCCTTCTCAAGTTAGCATTTTTATCGGGTACAGTTTCCTCTTAGTTTCCTGAGGATTTTGGACCTACAAGGTCTCTGGAGGAACCATGATGTAAAGAGTTATATAGCTGCCCATGCAAAAGAAAATGCCAATCACTAGCCACCTCAGGGGGCCTTGGTCTTTTCATTTGTGAGGGAGTAAAAGGTTGTGCTGTAGATGGGGAGGCTTGGACACAGGGCCACTTAGGTTTTATTGAGCTTTAATATTCTTTGTGTTTCGCCCTTGACACATTCTTGTCAAAGTTCTCTAATTTGGCCCTAAACCGTTCCATAATGATGACAATGGCATCAATAGCAATAGGAGAAGGGGGGTCACTGAGAGCCTAGGTCCTGCCTGGCACTGGCTGAGGAGCTTTATAAGGATTACTCACTGTGGCTGCCTTGGCCTCTCTTTGAGAGGGCTCCCTCTTTTATTCCATTCTGTAGATGGTGAGGCAGTATTCTGCAGAGCCTTATTGGAAGCCAAACATGGAGCGAGCGGAATTAGAGAAGTCAAGTGAATCCTACGTTCATCTAGGGCGTTAAGAAAGCGCCTTGCCCCTGAGACTCAGGAGGAGCAGTCTCACAAGGTTTACCAGGTCAGGACAAGAGAGAGAGAGAGAGTGAGAGAGAGAGAGAGAGAGAGAGAGAGAGAGAGAGAGAGAGAGAGACCCACAGGTTGTCCTCTGGTCTCCACATACACGGGGGGGGGGTGGAAGGAGGGAGATTTACCAGCTCTGAACCCAGCGTGTCCTTTTGGGATCCCTGATACTTCTATCCCCATCAAGCAACACAACCACTTTCTTATTCTAGATCTCTGGTCATTTTCAGATATCGTTGGTTATTTCTTCTTCATTCTTCACATCCAAGCATTCATCATTCTGTTCTTTCATTTAATTTATTCAGTGCTAATGTGTCAGATACTGCAGGAGAAACTTAATAATAATCACTCCTTAATTTACATAGTGCTTTAGAGTTCTCAGGGGGCATTCATGTGCATTATCTTCGTTAATCCTTGCAGTGGCCTCTGAAATTGATGATCTGTATTTTACAGATGAAGAGATGGAAGGAAGCTCCGAGGGCCAAAATTAGACAGCCAATAGAAAGAAGATTCGAAACCAAATCTTTAAATTTTAGTGTCTTGGTTAATTTCCTGTTGTTATAACAGAATACTCAGGATTGGGTAATTTAAAAAGAAAAGAATTTATTTAGCTCACAGTCCTGGAAGCCCTGACACCTTGTGCTGTATTGAAACATAGTAGTAAGGGAGAGGGCAAGTGGGCATGTGCAGAGCAGACAAGCCTGAGAAGCTGGGTTGGTCTACATCAACATGCACTTGCAAAGCCAAACACTGTTTCAGACAGCATGTCCTCCCCAATGTGCCCTGTATCTGCCTTTCTTTTTCCATTTCAATGGTGTCTGCCAAAGCCTTGTCCCACATGGAGATACCTCTGCTTTGTACAACAACCTCTGTTGTCTTTTACTTCCACTTAGATTAAACTCTAGTTCCTTGTTTTTAAATGTACAGGGGATTCCTACTATCTTGGATCAAAGGTCCACTTCTCTATTAATCTCCTAAGATTTTCCATCATCTATCCTTCAACATTTGCAAGTGCATCCTCTACCTTCATCTCTCATGTGAGTTTTCCTTACTGCCCTCTGAATATTAGACCCTGAGCTGTAATTACTTGTTTGCATAAGTGCTCCCAAAATACCTGACTCATCTGTGCAGCCGGTACTTCACTCTATAGCATGCATATGGTGAGCACCTTGGGTACCTTGGAGTAAGCCTAGATTCTGTTTAATGGTCATTGCTTATGCCTTTGGTATCTAATGTGTGAATCAGGACAGCATCTCAGCATATTCACTTAATGAAGATCTGTGTATAAACAAGGTTCTCAGAGACTGGGATGCATAATGAACCATTGGAGATGCTAGTCATGATGTCATGGTCCAGGTAGAGCCATTAGTGTACAAATGCCTGAATTTGGATCCCAGTTCTGCCCTTTACTGATCATATGACCTTGAATAAACTTGTAAAATAGTTGTGATCTCTGTTTCCTTATATATACAATGAAGATTAAAGCTCACTAGTCATCAGACAAACATTTTGCATGCATTATTTATTAATTATCAAAATCAATTTGGATTATGATATTGAATTTAGAAATTAAAACACTGAGCTATCTGGCCAGGTGACATAATGCTTTAGCTGACAGAGTTGCCATTCAAAGCCCACCTTTGTTTGGTAATGAATGCCATTGGGCACTCCACCTTCACGCTTCCACTCTGCACACTGCGTTGTTGGGCTCGATCACATATTATTGTGAAGATTAAATGAATTTCAGGTGGTTCTGTGTTCTGAAAAGCTGTATACAACTATTATTAGTTACTGATAGGTCGCTAGCTCCTGTTGCTCTCTAATTGCTTTAAGTACTTTACTTTGTTTCCTTACGGTTACTAGCCCTTCCTTATTGCTGAGGTATTTGAACAATTTGAGATACTGCTCCTTACTGCAAACAAGAACTATGAAATATGCATAGAATGTGCATGGAGATTCTTGCCGGGCTGATTAGTGACAAGCCGGAGATAGAATGAAAGGAGGCAGAAAATGAGGGAGAAGAAGATAAATTGGTCTTTGATTTATCTGGGGGACAAGAATGTGTGAAAGGAGATTGATTAGAAGTAGGGCTAGGAAAGTAAAAAAGATGAACCTGGTGTGTTTTAGATAGCTCAGGGAGGAAGTTACAATTGTCCAGAATGATTTACACTGAAAAAGTTGGGAAAGCGATGGGTTTTTTGGTTTTAGATACAGATTTTGCCAAGGTGTGAGAAGACTTTAGATTTCTTTTTTCAGGAATTTGGGCTTTCTCCTGTCATGAAATTTCTGTAATTTGTATATAAATGAATTCTTCACCCATCATTGCTGCAAGCGGGTATTTTAAAATGTAATGAATTATACAATCAAAGTAATATCTTTTTTTGTTTTGTTTTGTTTTGTTACCAGGGCTTAAATTTATTTTCATGGTCTGCTTTAGGAAGGTCAAAAACATTAAGAACTGTTAAGATGCATTATATGAAATGCCCAAAATTGAATAAATGAATATATTTAAAAAGTTAAGAACTGGAGTTGTACAAAATCAAGATATTCTTAGTCTTTGCTTCTAAACTCATTTTCATGGACTTGTTTATCTTTTTAAATATGGTATTTTTTTAATATTTAAAAATATCAGCATTTCAAAACCAGAGAGGGGGATATCACTTTGGAAGGTTCTATTGTGTCATACTACCAAATGCATATCCCATGATGGCGCACCTGCGTAACTAAATGGGGTGGGATGTAGTCCTTAGAAGGAAGCTTCCGCCGGGCGTGGTGGCGCCCCTATGCCTTATCAAATTCTAGTACTCGGGACGGGCTAGAGGCAGGCCGGATCTTTGTGAGTTCAAAGCCAGTCCTGGCTCACGAGACATGAGTCCTAGGACAGCTGGGGCTACAGGAGACCCTGTCTTGAAAAGACCAATAAAACAAAAAAAAAAAAAAAAAATAGAAGGAAGCTTCCCTGTTCTGCAGTGTGGCTTCTATGGGTTACTGTGTTGTCAGTCATAAACAGCAACAAAAGCAGCCAGGAGGTGTAGGACCCAAGGAAAGAGACATCAAAAGTAGTTTGGGGCACCTGGGATTATGGTAGACCTTCGCCTCAGTTCAAGCATTATATAGAGAAAATTATTAAGAATGCATAGCTTAAGAAACAGATGCTTGGAGAAAGTCTAGTAAGAGTAGATAGTGAAGTCCCATGGAACTCAGGCATTAAGACTTTCTTCCTAACTTGGTTAAACTCCATAGTGTGCCTACAATTTTCAGATTAGTAAACCATCAGTATGATTGGATTTTCACACAACCTCTATCTAGTTTAAGAATATCCAATGACTAAAGAGAACTAAGGGTAGAACTTGAACTTCCAAAGGCCCGTTTAAGGATCAAAGACTGTCCCACACTGTGGTTTGAGAGTAACTTTGTATATCATTTCATTTCCTAATAGAATAATAATCTACTAGGTGCAAGGTCAGGACTACTGAAATATAATTAGAAACACACTGATATGAGGCTAAAAACATTCTTATTCAAGCTCCACACTTTGATATTTAATTGCAGCATGCTCTGTAAATGTACTTAACCTTCATCCATAAAATAGAATAATAATATATCTCATGGTTGTTGGGGTTAAGTATAATGATATCTTAGAAGATGTTTATTTCTGTTGGTTTGGCTGCTTTTGTATTTGAAATTCTGTTTTAGACATACATATTTACAAAATTAGTGATAATAACTTACTGTATCTCAAACAATGTACTAAAGATTTTATACACATTATCTAATTCTTTGGGTTATCTTTTTACATTTAATTAGTTTGTTTTAATTTTATATGTATGAGTATTTTGTATGTATATAAGTGCATCACAGGTTTGCAATGCCAGAAGAGGATCTTCTGTAGAAGCCGGAAGAGGATCTCTGTAATTAGATTTACAGAGGGTTGGTTGTTAGCTACCATGTAGGAGCTAGGAACTGAACCTCGTTCCTCTGCCAGAGCAGCCGGTGCTCGTAACCATATCTCTGACCCCCATGGACTATTTGTTTAATGTATTTTTGTTCACATTTTACAGATGAACAAATTAATATTGAATAAATGACAAATTGGCTCAAGTTATATAAATGTTGGAGGTAGAGAGACTTGAATTTCCATGTTTCTCTAAAGTTTGGACTATCTTGACCTCCTATCCTACCATCCTGGGAGATAACTAGAATTTTTAAGAATATGTGATTGGATTTACCATATCCTGAGTAAGGTGCACAACTATTGGTGGGCAGAGGCCTCTTTCTGGTCAAAACTTGCAGGCCAACATCGCTGGGAATTCCTGTACTTTAGAGCCTGATTAAGTTTGAATTTCAGAAAAAACAACGAACATTTTTTAGCATACCCATATTTCTTGCAGCACTTAGCATATGTTTGATTATACAGCAAGTTAGCATATGATTGATTATACAACAAGTTATTTGCTCTATTTTTGTCCAAATGGTGTGGCAACCATAATAAATGAAGATCTAGTTCTCTCAAATGAATGAGTCTATGGAAACCTTAACCTGGGCCTTGATCTCAGGGTTTAGTTAGAGTCTGAACAGTGACTCTGGGTATGGGAGAGAGGGAGGTCTTGAGGTATTCTGGGACAACCTGTACCAGCCTCAAGACATCCTTATTCTAGGTCTGGTTCTACCTTGCTTGGACAGGTTGCTGACATCTGTCCCCACCTCTGGTCCTATGGTACCAGAAGGCCTCTCTGGGTACCGAAGCCCAGCTGTCTGCCCCTCATGACCGGGCATTTGAAAAGAAGGCATCAGAGACATTGTGAGATCCATGGCTGCTGTCTCTAGAAAGAAAAGGTTTAGACAGAGAAGTGGTCATAAAACCAGGGACTTGTCCCCAACTGTCTAGCTGTAGGAGTGACAGTATGGGGACAATTTACATGTGAAAACTGAAAAACAATTCACCCGGAGCCAATTTCAGCTTAGACCAAGAGGAAATAGTTGTTCAAATTGGTATTTCCATTGCCAAGTTTATTGACAAAAAATGAAATAAAAAGCTTCTTTGTTTTATAAATTTGTTGTCAATTACAAGAAGCAAATAAATAAAGAGAGATAGAGGGGTTTAAACTCCAGAGTGGCAACAGATTTTGTAAGTCCTCTTTTTTTTTTTTTTTTTTTAATTTTTTATTTATTTCGGTATGTGTATCAATGTACTGTCTGCATGCAGGTCTGCGCACCCGTGTCGTGCAATGCCGCGGAGGTCAGAAGAGGGTCTTGGATTCCCCTGGAACTGGAGTTCTCCGGGAACTGGAGTTTCAGACGGTTCTCGGCCGCCATGTGGGTGCTGGGGATCGAACCCGGGTCCTCTGTAAGAGCGGTCGGCGCTCTTAACCGCTAGGCCATCTTTTATGCATATAATATGCTTATGCTTGATCCAGAATAGTCCCCCCTTCCTCGGACAACAACATGGTTCTGGATCTTTGGATAGAATCTGTCATCAGTGACTTCTTCCCTCCTCCCCAGAGGCTTGTCCTCATTCCTGGGGAAAGTAGGTTCTAGATAAGGGGAGTGGATTTCCCAAGGTCACAGGCAGACAACAATGCTAGCTGCTGGGCGGAGCAGAGCTAAAATCCTCTACAGCTGTCTTAGATCCTTGTTTTCTTAGCTCCCCCAACCTCCTTCCCCACCCAGCCAGGGAAGCCCAGGCTGCAGGGCCTCTGAAAGTAATAGCACCTTCCTACCCATCCTTCTACCCTTCCATGTTTACAGTTATCTTTTGGCTTAGAAGCCTGCTCTTCTTTCTACGGCCCTGCCTCACGAGGGTCTGCAATCCTCCACATCGCTCAGTCTGCAGTGTGTAGGGATCATAAGTTGTGGGGTTGTACAAAAAGCCAGCAGCTCTTCTATAATTGCCTCTGATGTGGAAATACAGGAGCAAATGAGTAGCAATTCATATGTCGCTGCATGACAGAACAAAAATCTCTACTGAGGAATTAAAGCCATAAATATCCTACAGGGCTCCTACCTGCGAGCCTGTTCCTGACATCTGGAATGGCGGCTCATTGGAGCCACTCTGATGTCAGCTTGTGCTCACCATGCTGACTGCAGAGAAGCCACCAGAGAGGAGAGACAAGAAGAGAAGCTGTGTGTGTCTCGGGCAGAGGTGGGGGCGGGTGCTCCACCAACGACAGCTAGGCAACAGAAAACATCCCTTTCCTGCAGTGCCCACGATGACCAAGAAGCCCACTCGCTCTCTCTCTGCACCCAGAAAGTATGTTTGTGACAAAAGGCCTCTTCCTCCAAGATGCATCTGCAGCTTTGTGCTGTCTCCTATCTGCTTGACAGGAATGTGACAGCTCAGGGTTTGTGTTCCTGGAGGGGAAAGTGCCTTGGGCAGAGCAGGGGCTGCTTGGGGCAGCCCAAGGGCTGTGTCTGGACATGCTCCAACAGGCACAAAGATGCAGCGAACATGCAGAAAGATTAGAATAAATCCAACCGACCATCCACAGTAGTGGGGGATGTTACTATTAGGCCATCTTTTGGCAGATGTTTACAATTTCAGGAGGTGGGAGGATGCTGCTGGCAGTGACTGTATCCTGTGTTAGAAGCAGCTGGTGAGGTATGATTCTCACATTGTGGTGGGAATTCCCAGGCCTAGTGAATTTTTGACGGAGCCAACAGTATTTGCTGAATGAAATGGGTATACAGCTTCTCATGACAATGCACCATGCCATCACGAGCCTTAAGCTGAGTACCGACAGGAAGCACTTCCACTTTAGTTCTCCTGAGCCTGTTGTGTCCACACTTTAACATGCGTGTTCCAACAGCAGTGTCCTTGGACACAGGCCAAGCCCAGTGAGCCAGCCTTCAGCAAGGCAGCAGTGGCTGTTGTTGGAAACTCCCCCTTAGCTTCTTTGCATCTTAGCTTTCCTATTTGGAAAATAAAAAGAACAATACAAGCTCATCTTAGGTCATTTGGGTTGCTGTGAGAAAATTCCTTAGACTAGATAGCTAATACCACAATGGTGATTTATTAGTTCTGGAGGCTGGGAACTCGACAATCACGGTGCTGTCAGATACAGTGTCTAGAGAAGGTCCCATTCCCATGATTCCCATGTCATCTATGACCTTCACTGTACTGTGTCCTCATCTGATGGAAGAGCCAAGCCTTCTTCATAAGAACAGAATTCCCATTCATGAGGTCCCTATCTGCAGATCCAATCATGTTCCAAGGTCTCCATCTCCTCAGATCATTACTATGGGAGTGAGAGTTTCTATGTGTAGACTGAAGAGTCTTGACTCCCTTCAGCAGCCCACACTTCATTGGGCACTAAGAGTGAGCTAGGAGCAGAGATCAGATGTCGAGAGAACTGTCATCATCCTTCAGTTTACCCAGGTGAAAGCTTCCAGCTGTGGTATCCTATTTCTACGTGGAACTGATAAAGGTGACAATGAGCGAGGCAGGAAGGAGTCCTTCCTCATCCAGCACAACTTAGGGATACCATTACCAGTGTGATCCTCCCATACATGTCATTGTAAAGAGTTTCTAATAGAGATAAAACAGAGACCAAATACAGGTTATCAGATTTTAAATTATAGACCAAAGAGGTAGGCATTAGTTCAAAATGTCTCCCCCCTCCTGGCTGTCATATCGCTTGTACTTTTTACTCACAGGAGACTATCTAATGCGAGTATACAACCAAAGGAGAAAGGCAGGTTTTCAAATTAATGTCCCCTACAAGAAAGTCTGGTACTACTGCTCCGAAATCAGAAGGATGGCTGGATTCTTGTTTATGGCACCTCATCAAGGACTTGGAAAGAGTTGGACTATTTTCTTCTTCTGAACAGTTCCACATAGTACCTTCAAATTGTAAGAATTTTCTCACTTTTTTCCAAGTATATTTATTTAAAAATGATAAAGTTGCATGTGTTTTTGATGGCTGGAAGCACATACACATTGGGAAATGGTTAGTTAATTAAACATCTACATCACCTTGTATAGTTTTTTTTTTTATGGTGAGAACCTTTAACTTCTGCTGCCCTAGAGTTCTCCAATTGTATGCTGTATTGTCAGTGTCTACAGCAGGTTTCTGGAGCTCATTCCTCCCACGTTAACGCACTTTTGTATCCTTTAGCCAACATCTCCACACTTTTCCTGACCATTCTATCGATATCCATGGTCAACTGTTCTAGGATTCCACATATGAGAGATCATATTTTTGTGTGTGGTTTATTGCATTTGATTGAATGCTCCACAGCATTGTAATCTATTTTTTCACAAATGATAAAATTTCCTTGTATTTTAGAACAAATAATATCTGTACTCTGTCTTTGCTTGTGGTCTCACATACCTGCATCTTGTATTTTCTTTACCTGTGTGTGCATCAGATGATGGACACTCAGGGCAATTCTATGCTGGCTCCCTGTAGTAAACATGATAATACAAATCATGTCTTCAACATCCCGATTTTTTTCTCTCTGGTATCTACAAAGTGGTTGTAAGGTTTCTGGGTTATATGGTAGCTCCAGACTTGTTTTTAGGAGGATGCTTTACACTGCCTTCCATAATGGCAGTACTAATTTACATTCTCACAACCAGAGGGAGAATTCCTTTCTTCTTCTCCAATGCTTGTTATCTTTGGGATTTTCATAATTTTTATAGGATAAGGTAGTAAGGAAAGAAGAGTGTATACTTGGAACACAATTTCAACTCAAAATCCTGATGTTTTCTACCAACCACATGAATATAAGTAAAATTTCATCTCTGAGCCCCATTGCTTCATGTGAAATTTAGGATAGCAGTCTTCATTTTCCAACACCATGGAGAAGCAAGGATACCTCGGGATACCTCTTGCTCGGTGCATGCCTGGCTCTCGGTTGATTGTTTTCTGGGCTTCTCCACAGTAATCAGTACAAGTTACTGCTTCTGCTAAAGGGTGGAGTGAAAGAAACTGGAAGCATAAGCTAAGTTTCTATTTGTTTCTACAAGGAAAGGTGGTTGACTTTAGCTCTACCACTTCTGAGTTGCAATCTGAGATAAGACATTCGCTGACAAAGCAAAGATTCTACATGATACCTGAGACATGGATGGATAATGATCCATTTGATGATAATCATCATTCTAATTAAAAAATCAAATGTTAGGAAAAATCCATGATGTAAAAATCTGAGATCTAGTCTCTGGGATATAAAAATTATTAAACTATGAAAACGATTTTAAGTCTTTTAAATATACTTAGAAATTCTATTAAAGATACTGTATCTAAAAAAAGTATAATAAAATCTCACCAAATACCAAGTAAAGGGAAACAAAGGCCCCAAGGAGTATATTTGCTTATATATGATTGACTGTAGAATGATTCAAGAGAAACAGACATCAAGATGACTTCAGGAAAAGAAATGTGGCAGTATGGACTATGGAATCTTGAACATATAGGTATTGATTAAGTATTCACAGTAAATATAAATACGATTAAACCTTAAAATACAGACTGTAGTGAAAATCAATGTAGTTTCTATTCATTTCTGAGAAGTTACTTAAATATTTGTAAAACAAAGCTGTAGCAAAGGTACTTTCAAGCTATGTCGATTCTAGTTAATACCCAGAGAAAACCCTCTTATTTTATTGTAATTGCTATGCAGTCATACCAAGCATTGACTCCCAGAAAAAGGGATATTACCTATGTGGATTCGGTGTGAGTCTGTGGGTAGTAGATCACATGACTAGTGCTCAGGGCTAAGGACGCTGAGGTCTGAAGTATGCCCTGCAGTTGACAAGTTCATAGCATTCTATTGGGGACACAGCTTGTGACACCCTCATTAAGCAGCTCACGAATGAGACAGCTCAGAGTGAAACCTGAATTAGATTTATACAAGTTGATCTCTGATAGAAAGACATGTGGGAGGTCAGGGTGCTCCCAGGTAACAGGGATGGTAGATTAGGAGGTGGCTTTAGTGACAGTGCCAAAGGAGAATTCAAGGAGTACTCGGGCTCTTGCAAGCAATTGTTCCTCTGTTGTAGGAGCAGGCTGCCAGTGGATAACACAGCAGGTCTTGTCAGTAATCAACCATCTTTTCATTCTGTTTTCTGCCCATAGCTTTCTTCCAGTCACATTCTTCAACTCTCAGATTTTGTGCAGAGTTAGTATAAGCCAGAAAATGGATCAGATGGAATAGATGTGAAGCCAAAATGCCTAAAGAGTTCAAACTAAACACCTCAACATATCTCAGAAGTCTTAGAATCAGAGCTTGTCATATTTTCAGCAGGAGAAATTTTTCAAACAAGAGAGAGAGAGAGAGAGAGAGAGAGAGAGAGAGAGAGAGAGAGAGAAGAGAGAGAGACCTGCCCAGGGCATATATGTACAGAATACAAAGGTTCTGCTTTTCTTCTTAGTAACCGGCTTTCCAGGTAACACTGGAATTGGTAGTAGATTGAGGAGTGTTTGAATTCCTGCCTAGCCATAGCTGTGTCTCCTACAATTTTCTATATAAGATTCCAGGGCCTGCATGGTGTCAGCTAGGTTGGAGTAATAGTTTTAATAACATACACTTGTGGAGCTTTCTATATTTCTAAACTTTACCCATGTTAATTGCTTCATTCAGTATATAAAACAAGCCCATGAAGCAGGTTTATCTCCATTTTAAACATGAAGAAAACTGGCCCCCACCCCCCAGTGTCTTGCCCTGCGTCATGTACTGAGAGCCATAGTCATTTATGAATAGGACATATCTTGGGATGTGTGGCATTTTTGTTTTCAGGTCTGATTAAAAGGCAGAGGGGCACACTGTTGGCAAGGAGTTTTCTCACAATTTGAATTGTATTCCTTGAGGAAAGTTTGCACTGGAGCTTAAATTTAAGCCAAAGTTGGAGCCAGTTCTTATGCTATCTAGAGTTAGTGCTAATCGCTACCTGTTAGTTTCATTGGTGCTAACCTAGCGGGAAGTTATTGGCAAATATCATGTGCTTACCCAGTAATTACACACCCATGCAGATTGCTCACTAATTATGCTCAGCAGGTGCAAAAGTCATTAGCACAACACATCCCTGGCACTAGAGGTAAAAAAAAAAAAACCCTACACCATTCTTTATTGATTTGCATTAATTCTTGCATTATTTGGTAATTGAGTATTATTTACCATATCTAGGGTTATTTTGCTTCTGAATAATAGCACAGTTGTATGGATCACCTGCAGAAGCTTGCTTGCTAGTAGAAGTCAAGGACAGTGTTAGGCACATGGGAATGTACATGTTCCCTGTTCTAGTTTGCTTTCAATTGCTGTGACAAAACACTCTGACCAATACCAACTTGGGGAAGAAAGGATTTATTTGGCTTGCATCTTCTAGGTCACAGTTTATCACTGAGGTAACTCACATCATTCAACAATCAAGAAAACATCCCACCAACGTGGCTGAAGTTCTATTCAATGGAAATAGTTCCCCAATTCCCTCTTCCCAGTTGTATCAAGTTGACAGCTAAAGCCATCTAGGCACATTCCCATATGTTCCTTGCATGAAGTATAGGGATGCCACATTGGGAGAGATTTTTGGAGGTCTCAGGCCAGACAGAAACACTGGGTCTTAACAGTTGAGCTGCCATTTCCCCTGTGTCTATTCTAAGCAGATTTAAAATCCTAGGCTAGATTTCCCAATTCCCAGCATGTTCCTGAGCTGCTATGTGCTCAGGGAATTAAAACTAATTTTAATATTAGCCCTAAGCAAAGCATAATTAGAAATATAAATCTTCACCACTCTTTCTTACAAGGTCTCCCCACCACCACCTCCGCCCCATCCTACCTTCCTGCCATAATGTGTTATGAAGCCAAATATGAATGTCTTGCAGATTGTTTGTAACAACAGTAAAAACATTTGTTCAACTAATTGAAAGTTGATTCTGATGTCAGGCAGATACCCAAGAGGGCGATACCTGTTAGGCTCGGACTGTCCTGCTATCAGTGGTAAGAGAAAGAGGACAGCACTGTGTTCCCTGACCCTGCCTATTCCTACAAACCGAAAACCAGAGTCTCATTAATTTCTGAGACATTCCTTGCTTTTCATGACCCTAATAACTTATAAAGTCAATAGCGATATAACCCTTCTCTGACCAATGATCTCATGTCCATTTCTAAAAGTAACAGTGCTGTTCTTGCAACTGAAAGAAGAGGGACCAAGGAGGCACAGGACAGACCTCTCCAAGGGCAGGGAACAAGCTCTGCAGTAGTGGATGGATAGGCACTATGCTAGTACCTGCTTACCTCCAACTATGAATGAAACCTGAGCTCTGTGTAGACATGAGGACAGAAATGGCTTTTCGATTACTGATTGAAATTTAAGATTTAGGGGAATCTTGACCTGTGAATTGGATACCTTAGAACTTTCTACTTCACTGTTGAAAATGAGTTCAGCCTCAATGGCAACAGAAATCTAGGTTCAGAAGGACTTGCTCTTATCTATATTTCTTTGAGGAATCTTTGAACAAGCAGCACAGAGCTGCCTTCTAATTCATGTCGCTCAATGACCCTCCTTGTTTTTATGGAATGCTTTCTTCCCTTCAACGTGCTAAGTACTTGGCTGCCAATATCACACGCACAGCCTATGAAGCTGATGCTAGAGAGATATAAAAAAGAAAAAAAAAAGTAAAGCAAGAGCAGATAGTAGACAGGTCCACAGCCACGGGGCCTCATCGCTGGAGGAGACACTGGCTCTCTTCCCAGGTCAGGCCTAGAAAGGACTGTGTCAAAACTCACTGGAGATTCCGTGGCCCCATTTCTCCTTGCCCCGTGTCTCTGTGTCCTCAGCGTCATGCCCTGCTATTGTGCTTCTGTGTGGACACCTCATGAGTTACTGACAGCAGCGCAGAATCCGGAGCCTTCTGTTCCTCACTTCTTCCTGCAGCTTTTTTCCCCTACAACTGTCATCTTTGGCTTTCTTTTTAAATTTCTGCTCTTTATTTTCTAAGGTGTTAAAAATGGGGAGGTGGGGGTGGGTGGGTGGATCTCAGCTCAATTAAGGAACTATGAAATAGGCTTGCTCCCTGCTGTAACTCCCACCCATTCCTAACCCTACCTCAAGTTCAAGTTCTCACCCTGGAGAGCAGCACCGATTCAACGTACTTTCTGGCTTGTTCTTGGTGCTCAGCCCTAGACCTGTCCTTGTGGGTCTCCCAGTTACCCCATTTCCTGACCCACAGTCAGTCCTCTGAAGATGTTCGGATATAGCTGGCTCCATGTTGACATAGGTGGAGCTTTTGGTGGGGAGACCTGCAAAAGGCAGGCCTATAAAAGAAGCTTTAAACTGAGGTGGGGTGCTTGCTGAGCTTCAAGTGCTTCCTTGGCATTTTCAAGTGTGTTGTACAGATTCATTCATTCCATGTGCCTTTTATGTTGTTTCCCCTGAGCCTAGTGTCTTTCCCATTAAAAAAATATTTTACTTATTATTTTATTTCATGTATATGAATGTACTGCCCAAGTGTAGTAAGTGCACCCACATTGTGCAATGCCCATGGGAATCAGAAAAGGGCATAGAATCCCCTGGAACTGGAGTTTTGGATAGTTGTCAGCCACCGCCACCATGTGGGTGCTAGGAATCAAACCTGGGTCCTCTGCAAGAACAGCCAGTGCTCTTAACCGCTAAGCCTTCTCTCCAGCCCCCTGGAGAGGTGGCGCACGCCTTTAATCCTAGCAATTGGGAGGCAGAAGCAGGCGGATCTTTGTGAGTTCAAGGCCAGCCTGGTCTACAGAATGGGTTCCAGGACAGCTGGGATTACAGGGAGACCCTGTCTTAAAAATACATACATACATACATACATACATACATACATACATACATACATAAATAAATAAAAACTGATGTAGTCTTGATCCTCATTCATGGCTCAGCTTGACTGTTAAACCCTTTGGGGGTAATTTCCCCTCTCACCTCAGTTGACCAAATTCCTCCTTCCTTTGATTCCTTGTCCTTGGGCATAGGTGAAGCAGCAGAAGCACAGGGACTATCGCACGAGTGGTCAGGGTTCTTCGGAGTTTTAGAATCTACTCCTGTTAACATTTTTGGTACCAAGATACAGAGGAAGGCAGAAGGTGCCCAACTTCCAAAGCTAGCCTATGCTTTCCATTGACCAGGGTTGCCCTACCCTTTCTAAAAAACACAGGTACCATGGTAAGAGACTGACATTTATTAGTGCCCACTATGTGCCAAGTGCTGTGACCTGTTGCTTTCTTTAGTTATGAGAATAAATGAATTGGATTTTTCTTTTCTTTTCTGTGCTGTGATGAAACCCAGGATGTGTTCATGCTAAGCCTGTGTTCTACCGCTAGATTACATCCCTATTCCCAAATTTGCATAACTTCTAGGAGATGAGGGAGGGTTTAGGTAAGTTAAGGTACTTAGTTGATAAATAGCAGATTTCCTATGAAAACCTCTGTCCTTCTGGCTGTAAAGCACACACATTTTTCTGGGCCTAAGGTGTTCCCTCAGGGAGTTGCCCACAGAAAGGGTTTTATTTTGCTATTTCCTGGGAGCACCCTCTTCTGATTTCTCTGCTGCTTGCTGGCCTCCTGGGGATTCGTCCCTACCCTTTGCAGAGGCTGCCTGACCCTGAAGGAGAGAGTTGAGGTACAGCTATTTTCTCACATGTTATCCATTTCAAGTGTCTGACTTAACCAAACAGTATCTGACTGAATTCCAGGCTGTCCATTATGCATCGTCTTCTATTTTCCGGCAGGCAGTTCTTGCAATTTGTTACACAGGACAAGTCCTCCTGGCTTGGGTGACACCATGAATTCATTTTGATTTGGAGAATTCACAATAGCTGCTTGAAAACACTTTGATTTCCCGAATGCTCCCTCTGAGCTGGCCATCTCTCTTCTCTCTTGTTAAAATGCCACTTATTTGGCTTTTCAGCCATATAAAGGTTTTATGTGATCTATTATGGGATGCCTTAATTACTGTTGTTTATTTATTATGATTGTATTTGAACTGTCACTGAAAGCCAATAGCGATTTGGCAAAGGGTACACAAAATCAACATGACAATAGTGTTATCAAAGAGGTGGCAGACCTGGATTGCAAAGTGGAAGCTTGGAGCAACTGAAGGGAAGGGACAGTCCTCCTGGCCAGTGTGACTTGGTCACTCAGTCTTCTTTCTGTTGAGAGAAAGTGCTCTTGGATGGATGCGGCAGAGTATCTTCCCAAGTGTTGCATAGCACTGGGTAGGACTGACTCAAGGAAAATACGCCGTACTTCCTACACTAAAATAGCACAGACCCACTCTCTGTGTGCTTTCCAGCAATAATGTTGGCTGTGCTGGCATCCAGCTATACACCCACTCGCCCAATCCCCACTGTGATTATGGCCAAGGACCTGGTGAAATCAGATGTCCCACGTAGGCACCATGGCTCTCCACTGGCATTAGCACATAAGACTCTTGGATTCTAAAACTCAGTGCTCTGTGAAAAGCTCTGCTCAAAATGAAGTGAGCTGGACTATCAAAACTCAGACACAAACAGTGACTTTTTTGAGCTTTAAAGACAGGTCAGTCCTGTTCTGGGGACTCCTGTCCGTCTATCATCCTTGGTAAGTGGGGGTAGAAGGAGGCATAGTAGTTACAAAGGAATGTAAAATCTTGTTTCTATCTTCATGGAGCTCCCGAGTCAGGTGAGGAAAGACAGATCCATAAAAAAAGGTACAGCCTCCCTCAGTGAGTGTTCAGAATTTGGCCGCATCCTCCTCTGAGCTCTGAAAATGCTATGCCATTAACAAATAGTCTATGATAACGTTCTGAGCTACAGAAACAAATGTCAGTGCATTCCCTGGCATGGGACTCGTGAGTTTGTTATCGAGAAGGAAGAACTGACAATCAGCTCTTTGAGGGAGTGATCGCCCCATTTGCTCACTGTTTCAGTGCTTGTTTGTGTCTCACTTCAGTCAGAGGAGCCATCCTGTTCTTCCTTCAGTGTTATGGACTTTGATGAAAATGATACTGTAGAAAAAAAGAAGATCCACCACAAAGGCTGAAAACATTACTGACAGAGAGGACAGCGAGGAGGGAAGACAGAGAAGCAGTCTTGGATGGGCAGATTGGCAGCCCTGGTGGGAGGAGAGCAGCTTCCAGGGGAACAGAGTTGAGGCCAGAGCAGAATGCTGGGGTGATGGGCGTGTGGGGAGACGTGGGGTGGGGTCTGCTCCACAGAGGAAGGGAGGAAGCTGGCTGTCTGTGTGCAGAGTGGCCAGGAGCCAGGCCGGCACGGGGATATCTTCAAGGGGATAAATACTCAGAGATTTCCAACCCTTTTGGGACAAGTGCCAGGGAAAGAGGCCAAGATTCCAGGGAACACAGCCAGGATGAGGTTATTATAATCCCTAGGAGGATTCATTTGCCAGCTACTAAAGCAAACGCAAGCAGCACCCTGAAATGGAGACTAGCTATTTTGGAACAATTAGCCATTGGTGCCTGCTGCTGCCTTTGGAGAAACTCCAGTAGCCAGAGGGGTAGTAGGGAGGGCAGGAAGTCCTGGTTGGCGATGCATGAGATGACTCCATCTTGATACCTTTCTCTATCTGACACCTCCCTGCAAACACATCCCAGACCCTGTGTCCTGAGCTACCCTCAGGAGGACATGGAGCCATCATAGGCAACATAACTATTGATGACTCCAGTCCACAGGCATAACACCCAGGCCATGCCATGCCAGATGACCTTCTCCCTTTTGGTATTCATCCCAGTCTCCAAGAGATTTGCCTCTGGGAATAGGAAATCATTGGGTATTGTAAAAATTTTCCATGTGTGTGTATTTTTCTGATGAGAAGTACCAAATAGTTATCAGAGTTTCAAGGGTCTGAAACTTGTTTATGATGCTTTGTCTCATTCTTAGACAGAGAAGGGATAGAAAAGGTCCTTGTCCCTCTCATATTCTCATTCATGATGCCTAAATGGAGTTCATCTTCATGGTTTCCTTAAAGACAATACAATAAGATCTGGGCACTGCCAGCCACCTCCCAGGAATAGAGATGCTCTCAGACACTGCCCCCAGCCAGGGCGAGCATTCTAGTTTTTGTTCTTGCTCAAAGCAATGGAGAGATGAATTTACTAGGTTTTTGTGATAAGGTTTTGAGATGGGTTAACATTTACTAGCCTGAACTTGAACCAGAACTGCCCTTTGAGGACTCATGTCTCCGTGGTCACTTGTTAGAATTACATAGAGGCATGTGCTTCAGGAAGCAGCCCCAACATGTTCTGTGTTGGATGCTGAACAGAGACAAGAGTGAGAAGACAAAGAGCATTAGAGAAATCTATCTGGCTAATGCCTGTAGCACTTCATTATGTGGGGGTCTCCATTTTAAACACCAAAGAAGTCACAGAGTTCCCTGTAGCCTTGGAGTCAGACACATAGGAGGAGGGGCCCTTCCATCCCCAGGATGGGTGCTCATTGCTAGGTACTGGGTGTTGGGTGTTTCTGAGTGTCCTGGAGTCTCTGTGAAATGGTAAGCAGATGTATGAGGAATTGAGAGAAATGGCCTGGCTTTATCATTGTGTTTTTAAGGCAAGAACCATTCAGATGGATCCATCTGCCTAGTCACAGGAGACTATTTCTTCACTCTCCTGATTCTTCTTCCCAAGGTCTCCCCCAAGAGGTTGATATTTATGAGGTGCACAGCTCGAGGAAGCCAACCCCAGTGTGGCTTAAACTTGCTTCTTTGAAACTCTGAGGTGAGACCTGTACCTGTGATGCTGAGTCTCCTATAAAACCTCCTACCCTGAGAGCCGGCTCAAGTTCTACTATTCCTAAACACATCCCACTTGCCTATTGCTGTTTTGTGTCCATGTGAGGGGAGAGGTGTTGAAGACTGAACCTAGGACCTTGCACTGATGTGTTTCAGTGCTGAGCTACTCCCCTCAGGCCTGCTTCTCTATTCTTTGTTGCATACCCCACCCTCCATTCTAGGGGCTTTGCACCTGCCCCCAGTGGGCCTTGCACAGGGCCCATGTGTCTATTAACACACTAAGTAGGTATCACTGGGATAAGGAAAGTGATTCCTTGGTGGCTTTGTTCTTCTCTTTCCAGAAGACTCTGAGTAACTGTAAAGCGTTGAGAGTGGTAGTTTCACTTACAGGCTGCACAGAAAACAGTAAGAATGCGGTAAGAATAGCGCTGTTTCTGTGTTCTGAAGATGAGGAGCTTTGACCATTGACTAGGTGAGCAGCATCAGCTTGTTAGCTAGAGATGGAGACATGCTTGGCCCTTCCTGTGGTACATTCTCTGGCAGATTCTTAATCAGAATGGGACTCTAGGCTCAACTATGCTTAAGACAGTCCTTTAGCTAAGAGGACGGCGTCAAAGTTGTCCTGTACACCTTAGGTGCTGTGGGAGGCTGGTCAGTGGAGGGGCGGGATGGCTCAGCCCAGGACAGAGAATTCCCCCCACCCATCCCCCTCCCTCTACAGGAAGGAGCCTGTGCTCTCTGCCTGTGCTGCCTCCACCCACCAGCAGGGGGCCTCTGCCAACGAGGGGACCTGTTGGCTGGCTCAGCCTAGCTGTGCTGCTCTCACGGCCAGGTGCTGACAGCACGCCGGACCTGAGCCAGAGGGGAAGAACTGTGAATCCAGAGAGGAAGTTGGCGTGCTGCAAAGAGGCCTGCGAGGCTGACAGGAAGTTGGTAGCCAGCACAAGAGCAATCTGCCGCCCTTGCTAGGGAGGTGGGGGGCGGGGGGGGGGCTGGCTTGCCAGTGCTTCCAGGCTCCATCTGAACATCTTGATTTGCTGCTAATTGAGCAGCCTGACACCAGCAGAGCCACGTGACCTACAGGCAGCTGAGACCAGAGACTGTTCCCCTTGCTCACTGGGGAGCCAGGAGGACCAACTGCAAGGTGGGGATGCCAGGGAGAGCTGCCTGGGCAGGGCCTCCGTGGAGCGGGAATCCAAGGCTTTGGCAGCTGGCCTGGCTCCTGGCTCCTGGCTCCCTTGGCTGGAGCCCTCCAGCTGGCGATCTGATCTTCTGAGACAGAGCAGTGACAGGGTTCTGGCTTCGGTGGTGCTTAGGCTGGGCCTGCTCATAGATTATCTGTCCTAGTATCTGGAAAGCTTCTCGTAGTGGGTGTGTTATCTTATTTTATAATCGGCGAAGCCTGGGCCTCCCGGAAGAGAGGAAGGTAAGTAGAGCTAAGATGTGACTTTGGTGGCACTTGACTGTGGAGTCAGCTTGACAGCTTCGGAGATAGTATTGACTAAAGGGGGCAAAAAAATTTGTCCTTCTGTGCCTGGCTTATTTCACTTAGCCTAAAGCCTTCCGAGTTCATCTATGTTGTCACAGATGGCAGGATTTCCTTCTTTTTTAAAGCTGAAAACTATTCCATTGTATGTAGACTTCATAGTTTCTTTATCTTTGCCGGTCCTTGGACATTGATGTTTCTGTGTCTTGGCTGCTGCAGACAATGCAGAATGCACTTGGAATTCTTATCTCAACTCTTTTAGGAGAAAGGCCTAGAGGTTGGCTCCTGGCTGTGCTTACACTTAAATGAAGCATCTGAAAGCACTGTGCACATAGAGGCAAAGAACAGAGTGATGACTACAGGTTGGGGGGGGGGTATGGTGTAAGATTTCAGGTATTCACAATACACGGTGAGTAAGCTCTAGAGGTCTGCTGTGATATACTATGCCTTCAGATAATGAGATGTTCCACACTTAATGTGCTAAGAAGGTAGATTACATATGAAATGACAACAAATAACATTTAAAAATATTTTATTTATTATTATTTATTTTTATTTTAGGTGTATGATTGTATTGCTAGCATGTATATAAGTGTAACCCTGTCGTGAAATGCCCTTGGAGGTCAGGAGAGGGTGTCTGGTCCCCTGGAATTGGAGTTACAGACAGTTGTTAGCCACTATGCGGGTGCTGGGAATCCAACCTGGGTCCTCTGCCAAGAGCAGTCAGTACTCTTAACCACTGAGCTATCTCTCTAGCCTCAACAAATTACATTTTAAATATTTTATTTATTAGTTTTACTTTATGGGTATGAGTGTATTATATTGCCTCTATGTATATAAGTACACCCGTGTCATGCAAAGCCCACAGAGGTAAGAAGAGGGTGTTGGATTCCCCTGGAACTGAAGTTACAGAAGGTTGTTAGC
The DNA here is from genome assembly GCA_009823505.1 of Rhizomys pruinosus. Taxonomy (NCBI): domain Eukaryota; kingdom Metazoa; phylum Chordata; class Mammalia; order Rodentia; family Spalacidae; genus Rhizomys; species Rhizomys pruinosus. The sequence continues at coordinate 332,334 of VZQC01006909.1, forward strand.
AGGCATGTGGGTGCTGGGAACCAAACTTAGGTCTTCTACCAGAACAGCCAGTGCTCTTAACCACTGAGCCATCTCTCTAGCCCCAACAAATAACATTTTTAAAAGGAAAGAAGGATCAATGAGTATAGGATGATGCTATCAGTCATACAATTCATAGATTTCCTTAAATCCTTTTGATTTTAAACATAAAGAAGATTTAGAACACCGAGGTAGTAATTATTTTGTACTTATCAGATGCTTTACAAACTAAAAAAAATGCTTTCACATCTATTCTGTTTGGTGTTCATAGCTGTTTCCACGAAGGAGGTATTTCTCAGTCTTTCAGAGGTACATGAACTACATCCCAGGGATCAAGAGGCTCTGAGTGATAAGGCCAGGCCAGGTCAGGGCCAGGTAGTTAGGAGGCTCACCTGGCAAGGTAGCCTGTGTTCAAGTTTGGATGTTGTTCAAGTGATCTCTCCAGATCTGGTGGTGCTATCAGCAATTGGTGCTGGGTTGAGGCACCCATCTGATCCTGGCTTGTGCTCTGAAATTAAACCCCTTGCTGCCCAAATTTGATTTGGCAGGAACTGATAAGCTGTGTTCCAGTCACTGTGCTCAGTCTGTGGTGTCATTCTTCAAATCTATTTGTTCCATTATCTGATTAATCCAGGGGATTAAGGCAATGTATGGAAGCTTTGATGTAGCTGGAGTATTTAAGTCTCTCTCTGTCTCTCTCTCTCTCCTTGCTCTCTTTTTCCCTCTCTCTTTCCTCTCTCGCCCCCCCCCACCCCACCCAGTGCTGAGGAAGGAGAGGCAGGACACACAGGTGAAGCAAATGTGCATCCCTGCAGATGGGAAGATGGGAAAGGCTATATAAATGAACGGAAAAGTTTGGAGTCTCACAGTTTTTTACTGAAAGTAAAAAAAAAAAAAAATCAATCCATGACCTTAAAGAAGTTTATGAATTCCTAGCTTAGGAATCAATGTGCATCGATTTTTGTGGCTCTTCATGGGCTGCACATGTACACTATCAAGTGATGAAAGCTGTATTTTGTTGGCCCGGAGTGGGGATAAGCAGGTGTCATTTCTAACAGATTGCTAAGAGTAAAAGTGAGAGCAAGAAAGAAAGATGGGAAACTCCAGTGCGTTCTGTGACGGTCTCATTCCAGAGCCTGGAGCTTCTAGGTGTGACTTGAAGTCAGATTTCTGTCCCTGACCGGTGATGGAACATTGCTCCTTCCCGCACACAGTACCCTGGTCCTGGTCCTTGAATCCTCATTTCCACAGCCCTGGACATCCTGCACACTCAATCCCCCTTCCTGGATGGTGTGCTAAGGTCTGGTTTGCAGGGTAGAGAAAGAATGGAGAAGCTCAGGACTCAGAGCCAGCACTTAATAAATTGCACTAGAACAGCATCCATTCCTCTGAAGAATACTTTTCCAAGTGTTTTGTCATTGGATCACTGAAACACCCTTGGGAGTCAGTCAGCATATGTGTCACCATCCTCACCTACAAATAAAAGAACCAATGCCATGAAAACTTGTGACTTGCTTAGGATAAGTTGGTATAGCCACAGTCAGCACTGACACATGGCTCTTCTCTGTCTAGTTTCCGGCCTGGAGTAGTAACTCGTGTCTAGTGTCTTGAGAACAGAACAGCTCTGTGGCAACCAACCTGTAGGATAAGATCAACAATGTTCATGTATAAGGAAAACGTATAGGCATGCCCAACAACACCCGGGTGGGTGGTCAGGGGACACAGAGGTGGAAAAGCAAAGTAAGGCCAGACCTGGACGTGACTTGGAGTGCTGCTGAGCCCAGCAACTCAGTTTCCCATGGGATGCCAGTGTCAGGACCACCTGCACCCAGCGAGGGTCATAGAGTGAAGATGTGAGAGACAGCAAAGCTGCTTGGTAATCACATGCACAGTTGAGCCTTAAACATCTCGCAGTCGCCTGTCCCTGGGTGGTCTTGTCATCATCGCACTCCCCATTCGTGCTGCTGCTGACAGCTCTACTACTGCCGCTACTGTTTGCCTGGTCCAGAAGCCCGGTGCCCCGTCCTCTTACCCTCCATCTTTCTTCCGTCATCTGCTCTTACTTGCTGTATTAGTCAGGGTTCTCGAAAGAAACAGAAGCAACAGGACGAATATATAACTATATACAATTTATTGATTTGCTCACCTGACAGAGCTCAAGGAGTCCAACAGTAGCCACGCCAAACTGGAGAGGCTGAGAATCCAGGGAACTGTTCAGTCCACAAGGCTGGATGTCTCAGTAGTTCCAATCTGGTGCTGAAGGCCCTATGGATTCCAGGAGATCTGCCGGTCTCAGTACACGCTGGGATCCAAAGGGTTGATCACAGCAGCAAAACAAACTCACCATTGAGAGAGAGGCAAGCCACAGGAAAAAAGGGACCAGCTCCCTCTGCCGTGGCCTTTTATACTGCCTGCAGGCAGAAGGTAATGCCCACATTTGGGGTGGGCCATCCGGGTTGAGGTGGTCCAATCTGAAGATCCTTTTCTCGCATTTGTTCCTTAGTCCAGTCAAGTTGACACCCAGGATTAACCATCACACTTGCCTTCTCCATTTTTTACAACTTCATTAAGAATGACTAGTTCCATGGTTACTTTCAACAGTTGTCTGCAATATTTCTCTCATTAAAAATTTTTTTATTTTGGTTAAAAGATAAGATCTTCTCCCTTCACAAGTATTTAGGTGCACAGTGTATTACTGGTAACAGTATTATGTCAATCATAACTTTACAAAGCACAATATTGTACAACAAGTCTCTAGAAGTTTTTCTACCTTGTGTAACAGGAACTTTGGGGCCACTTAAAACAGCCCTGTTTCGCCCTGTCTCGTCCCTTGGCAGCCATAGCAATTGCCATGCCACTCTGGCTCTGAGTTTGACTTCTTTTCGTCCCTTACTTTAGCTAAGTGAGAACAAACAACATTTGTCCTTCTCTGTGTGACTTATTTCAATTAACATATTGTCCTTCAAGCTTATTCAGATTGTCACATATTGCAATATTTCCCACTTTTTGGAGAGTAAATTGTTCCATTGTGTGTCTTGCTACCTCATTTCTGGGTCCATTTGTCTGTCCATGGGCATGTAGACACATTCTCTACCTAGAATCTATGAATAACCCCAAAATGAACATGGCAGTGCAGATAGCTCTTTGAGATTTCGATTTAAATTCCTTTGGCTATATACCCAGAAGTGGGATTACTAGATCATATGGTAGCTCTATTTTTAATTATTCGAAGATCTTATACTTTCTTGAATCTTGATTCAAGCCCCATCCTCTTATTTCTTCTGTCTCCTACTTTGTTCCATAAAATATTGGTATTTTTTTTTAATTTTTTTTTTATTAATTTTATTTATTTCTGTATGTGTATGAATGTACTGTCTGCATGCAGGTTTGTGCACTCGTGTCGTGCAATGCCGCGGAGGTCAGAAGCGGGTCTCGGATTCTCCTGGAATTGGAGTTTCAGACGGTTCTCAGCCGCCATGTGGGTGCTGGGGATCGAACCCGGGTCCTCTGTAAGAGCGGTCGGCGCTCTTAACCGCTAGGCCATCTCTCCAGCCCCGGTATTTTTTTTTTCTTAGGTTTTATAATTCAGTTTTTGAAAATCCCAATTTCATGTAGCCACCCATTTGGTATATCGATTGTGATTTTTGTATTTGTTCTCCACTTCTTTTCCTCTGTGGAGGGATAGGTATCCAGCAATATCCTCATCTATGGACATAGAGAAGTAATCTCATGAAACAGAGTTCCCCTCCTTCCTGAAACTGCCCAAGCACTCCCCAGACCTTGCACATTCTGTGGGGTAGAGTTTATGTCAAGAAGATTGGAGTGTGTCACAACTTGATCAGACAGAAGACTTGAACAAGGAATTAACTGGAGTTGTAGAAAGATGTATAAATTACACACCGAAATGGGTGGTCTATGATTCACAGACACCAAATTGAGGGGGCAGGATGAGTTGCCAATAAATTTCAGGAATATTTAAATTTCCTGCAGAAAACAGAGTAGTGATTTGTCTCCTTCCTATAGCCTGCCCTACCCCCAGAGCCAGGGTGGCTCCCTGGATTGTGTATTTGGTCGTTTCATTTCTGAATGGAATATAACTGGGGTCTGCTCATGCCTGCTGGTTCAAGGTCAAACACTTTAGTGATGTCCAAGGTGACCTGCACCACAGGCATTCTCATTTCTAGTAGACAACAGTTTTGTGTCCAAGTCTACTCAACCTTAGAGCTCTTCTTTTTGGACATTGATTCTTCCAGAAATCTCTCCCTGAGTCCCCAGACTGAGTCTCAGCTTCTCTGGCTCTATGGTACCTTCTTGGAGCTCTTTGAATACCAGGTGGTGGGTTTGGCAATCAATAGGTTGAGTTATCGGCTAGGGCCATGATATCCTTGGGATAGGCTAGCCACAGGTGGGAAATAGGCTATCAGGAGGAAGCTGACTACTCTACTCTGCTTCACAGAGGACACAGGTGCAGTTTAAATTTGCATTTCCTGGAAGATTGGCTTCCTTCTGCATTAGTGAATAAATAGATGTGGCCCTCTGATTCTGCAGATTTCATACTTGTGGATTCAGTCAACTGCAGATTGGAAATATTTGAGAACAATTGCACAGAATTTTTTTCCCTTTTCATCATTCCCTAAACAACACAGTACTATTTACATATAATTTACATTATGTTAAGCATGATAAGGAGCATAGAGATGTTTTAAAATATATGGGAGACTTATGTAAACCTACATACAGTAGGCAAATACTGTGGCATTTTATAAGAGACTTGAGTATCATAGACTTTGGTGTCTGTAGGGGATCCTGGAAAGAGGCCTGTCTGATGGTCTGATAGACTCCTCCCTTACTCTGGAAAATCTTTTGTACTGTCACAGTTGTTTCAGCTACCATTGAGACACGAGAATGGGTGGTCTTAAACTGAGAAATCCTCAGCTGAGAATCATCAGGGATTCTGATCGGTGGTCATCAATGTGTTAGCCTGATTTGAAGGACAGGTTAACCAGAGTGGAAATGAGGCTGCTTTGCTGATTACACTGGAGCTACGTATGCTAGGACTCCAAACTGTCACTGCCCTGGAGGCTGTGGAAATGAGTTTCTGAGCTCAGGTCTGCCTCCCACAGGCATAATGTAGAAAATGATCAGCCTTGGGGCCACTGGGGCCAGATAGTCCATAGTGCTGGCGAGACAGCCCTTTGTGCTGGCATACTTCTGAGAATCCTCCTTCCCCTCTTTGATGTTTCAGTTTGCGTATGCATATGCATGGATCCATGAGGTCTGTGTGGATAATGTATGCATTGCCTATAACCCCATGTGTGTGTGTGTGTGTGTGTGTGTGTGTGCAGTGCCTGTAACCCAGTGTGTGTGTATGCATTGCCTATAACCCCGTGTGTGTGTGTGTGTGTGTGTGTGTATGCAGTGCCTGTAACCCTGTGTGTGTATGCATTGCCTATAACCCCCCGTGTGTGTGTGTGTGTGTGTATGTGTGTGTGCAAGGCCTGTAACCCCGTGTGTGTGTGTGTGTGTGCAGTGCCTGTAATCCCATGTGTGTCTGTGTGTATGCAGTACCTGTAACCCCATATGTATGTGTGCCTGTGTGTATAATGTATGCAGTGCCTGTAACCATGTGTGTGTGTGTGTGTGTGTGTGTGTGTAATGTATGCAGTGCCTGAAACCGTGTGTGTGTGTGTGTATAATGTATGCAGTGCCTGAAATTGTGTGCGTGTGTGTGTGAATAAAAAAATGAGGTGCAGGTTATTTCCTGTCTTTATTCTCAAATGTTTGCGTTGCTTTTATTGAAAGGAAACACCCATTGGAGAATGGTTCAGAAGCAGGTATAGTTTTCCAGTGTTAATCTGAGTGTACAGAGAGGGGAACAGCGGGGGGCTCAGATGCAACCTGCAAAGCCAATTCTTAATCGGAACATCCCATTACATAGGCTCATTTATAAATATGAAAAAACCCTAATGGTCCTTGGCAGTATTTGCAGAGGGCATATACCTTCTCCATGGTCAGTAACAGTTATCACTGGGCCGGGGGGGGGCAGGGAATTAGAGAAGAAAGGAAAGGAAATGTAAGAATGATGGCTCGGGATGGACAAAAAAACATAGTGAAGAGAAGTGAGGAGCCTAGCAAGACATGAGGGATTTCTGCATTATTCTATGGAAAATAAAATTCACTTAAAAATATAATAAATAGGAAAACAAATGTGTAGAGTCTGAATGAGCCAGTTCTTTACAAACTAGTTATTCTACTGATGATGGGCATGGGATCTGGGAGAATTATCAGAGGTAAATCTCCAAGCCACAACCTGGAAGCTATCCCATGGGGCAGATGACTCTTCTGGGAATACTCTTTTTAATTTGTAGTCTGGGGGTGCTGGTTCTAGGAGAGTGAGCTCAGGACCATTTCCTGAGCTGGGTGGAATTTCTCATTCTTAGCACTTCTGAAATGTTGGTCGGGGTAATAATTGTTGTGAGGCCATCTTGAACTTTTTTTTTTTTGATGGCCAGCAACATGGCTGTTCTCTACCCACTAGATGCATGTAGCTCTTGTCCTAAATGTGACAACTAAACATGTCTCAGACATCACCAACAGTAGCCCCAGGGGAGAGATTCAAGTCTGGTTGAGGATATGCCATAATATTATTAGCTTAATTCCCACTGTAGCAAGAGTTTCTCTTTCCCTTGTAAAAAAAGAAGCTGGGCTGGGATGATGTCCCTGATTGTGGTCTGTTCTGTGTCCTCCGCAGTGGTCTGTCCTTGGTGAAACAGCTACTATTCTCAGGAAACAAGGGAGAGCATTGGACAGAGAAACCCTTCTGAAAAGCAGTTTGACTTCCGGTGTGAATTCAGTAACTTCTGCATGCCCCATCCCCTTTCTCCTCTCCTTAACTCCCAACATGCCAGATAGCCTGTTATTAGAAAGTCTGATCTTTAGCTTTAAGTTGGATAGTGGTCTACTGGTCATGGAGATAGGAAGGAAGGAGGGGAGTGGGTGATCCCTGAAGCTGACTTAAATATTAGTATGAATAGTTTCACCAGACACAAACTGGAAGTGGTTTCCTACCAGCCTCCATTTCAGACCAAGGCTAACAGAGTAGACTTTGTGAGCAAAGACATGCTAGCTTTGTAAGCTAGCTGTGGTTTGGACTAGTTAGGCTTCTGTTTGTGCTCATCACTGAATACTTGGTGAAATGATTATTATGGTAACAGAGGCACCCCCCGCAGTATTATTCTGTGTGGTTCTCTCTCAACAAAGGAAACCATGTGTAAGAATCTAAATATTTCAAAATGGTCATTCTTGATATGTATGATTTTATCAGATTAGTGTTTTATCTTGTCTTACCTAAAGTTTATATGGTCCCTAAGTAGGTCCTGCCACCTCCAGTCCTCTCTATTCAATTATCCATTTTATACATTCATGTGAGGCTGATCGTTCCACGTTGTAAATCCATCCATTCTTCTTAATATTCCAAAGGCTCATTCTTGAGCCATAAGAGAAATCTGAAGTTCCTTGCAAATTTTTTTAAATAGGAGTTGGGCCTGTTTTTTGCTGCTACCATACAAGCTGCTATGTTAATGGTACAAGAATCTCTTCTTTCCAGAAAATTCCACTTAATTCTTTCTTTATTGTCCACTCCATTTGCCTTCCAGAATATCCACTGCAGACTACAATAATACTTGTGTCTTACCCTAGGAAAATGACTTCTTTACTAATCTATGACTTCTTCTTCTCCTTTTTTTTTTTTTTTTTTTTTTTTTTGAGACAGGGTCTCCCTGTAGCTTTGAGTGTCCTGGAACTCACTCTGTAGACCAGGCTGACATTGAACTGACAGAGATCCACTTGCCTCCTATATGGAGACCCTGTCTCAAAAAGACCAAACAAAAAATAAAAAAAAAACAAAAAAAAACCAAACAGAATAGCCCAAGCATTTTTTTTTTTTGTCCTTTTGAGACAGTCTCTCCCTTTAGTCCTAGCTGGCCTGGAGCTCACTATGTAGGCCAGTCTGGGCTTGAACTCACAGAGATCTGCCTGCCTCTGCCTCCCAAGTGCTGGATTAAAGGCGTACACCACTATGTCCGGCCCAAGATGGTTTTTATCTGCCATGTGGGTGTTGGGAATTGAACCTGGGTCCTCTGCAAGAGCAGTTGGCACTCTTAACCACTGAGTCATCTTTCCAGCCCCCGAGCCCCAGCATTTTAAATGACCCATCCAGTGGATTTTTCAAAGCCTACCTGGGGGTCTTGGTGTGTAGTTGGACTTAAGGTAGCACATTTTCAGGTCATTAAAATTTGATCAGTGTTCCCCAAGAGAAAATTGGAAGCAGGGAGACAAGGATGGAGACTGAAGTAGTTCCAAAGAGGATGTTGATCTAATGTCATCAAAGTCGGCCCTGACTGAGAAGAGAAAGCAGGCATGCATTAGAACAAGTGGTCATGCCTGTAGCCTGTGGGGACTCCCATTCTTTCTTAGCCATGGGGTTCTTGGCCAGTAGATGTTGTTGATAAAACAAACATGTTTCCTTCAGCAGGATTTCCAATCTTAGGCTATTAGAGTTGGCGGATGGTCTTAGATGTTCTCTGCCATGCTACCTGTGTCTTCTTGTTCTCTCTGTGTGTGGAGCTGGTAGAGGTTAGTGTCTGGGGCAACCTGTCAAGTGCCAGGGAAAGATGTAAGTTCGGAGCCAAGATATTGCCAACATACCTCCTCACTGTGCTTGGTGAACTGAGCAGTACAGCGGTGCTGGCAAGACCCTGGCTGGGTGGGGGATGGACACAGGGCTCATCACTCATCTTCTACCTTAATTCCACAGTGACCATCAGGTTGGTAATCACAAGTCTTTTCTCTCTCTCATCTTCCCATTAGAACAGCAAACTGAGGTCTCAGCTATTTTGGGTGACAATAAAACGCTGGTAGCTTTTAGTTATAGGAATGGGAAGGCTGAGTGGACCTAGAGAGGATGGTTAGGTAGGAACAGGATTGAGGGCTTAGAAAAGTGCTTGTTTCCTACTGCTGTTTTTATGAGAGCTGATAAGACGGCTTCAGAATTTGTAGGGAGAGCCTTGGAAAAGAATGAGAGGGTCCAACCAGAGAGAGCGCCCCATCTTCCATTTCCCAGGGTTGGTTTGGGATATCTGTCAAAAATGCCCCAAACTACAAATAAAAGCTCTACACCCTTAAAGGTTGACATGCCGTTGTTTTCTGGTCTTAGGAATTTTGTTTTTATCTTTCTATTTCCAGTCAAGCACATAAGATATGTTGTAAACTCCCAGATAACCTGGAGGCATCATATTGAAGCAGCAACTAAGCAGACATGCATTTATGTATAAACACATAAGTTATTAGAACCAGGAGAGGTAAAAATTCTTATCAAAGGGAGTATAATAGAATTTCCATACACACACACACACACACACACACACCATATATGTATGCAGATGGCTTAGCTCCTATGCCCATGAAGCAGACATGGGAACCTGAGTTTAGATCCTCAGCTCCTACTCAAAAGCCAGATACAATGGCTTCGCACACATCTGTAACCCCTGCACTGGAGGGAGTTTGGGGAGCAAGTGGGGAGACAGGCAGATTTCTAGAGTTCATTGGTCAGACAGCCTAGTGGAATGGATGAGTTCCTGGTTCAGTGAGAGATCCTGTCTCAAAAAAATAAGGTGGAGAAGCTGGAGAGATGGCTCAGTGGTTAAGAGCACTGGCTTTTCTTGCAGAAGACCTGAGTTCGATTCCCAGCATCCATATGGTGGTTAACAACTGTCCCTAACTCCAGATCCAGGGGGATCTGACAATTTCCTCTGACCTCTGTGGGCATTGCATGACTCAGGTGCACTCACATGTAGGCAATACACTCATACATATAAAATAAAAATAATAAATAAAATATTAAAAAATAAGATGGAGAGCAATTGAAGAAAGACACTTGATGTCAACCTCTGGCCTCCACATAAATGTACATACATGTACATACAGCAGCATGAACCCATATATACACTAGAGAGAGAGAGAGAGAGAGATTGCATTGGGCAGTTCAACAACAGAGAAAATGTTATAATAAATTCCTTTTTCAGGTGATAATACTGTAGTTCTAGGCTCATCTTTGGATCTGGGATGTCTCCTAAAGGTCCATATGTTAAAGGCTCTGTCTTCAGCTTGGTGCCAGTGAAAAGCCACAGAGCCTTTAAAGGCAGAGCCTTGGGAGGTCTTACATCATGAGGGACACTGCTTTGAAGGGGATGGTGGCCAGAAGAGGGCGTCAGACGTCCTGGAACTGCATGGTTGTTTGGTGACGTGTGGGTGCTGAAAACTGAACCTGGGTTCTCTGTAAGAGCAGACAGTGCTCTTGATCACTGAGTCATCTCTCCAGCCCTGAAATGGGACACTTCTCTCTCTCTCTCTCTCTCTCTCTCTCTCTCTCTCTCTCTCTCTCTCTTACTTCCTGCCTATCACAAGATGAGCAGCTTCCTCAATTGAATGCTTTTTTGTTGTTGTTGTTGTTGTTTTGAATGCTCTTTCTTTTTTTATTTAGCAAGTTTTACTGAGCATGTTTCCAAATCAAACAATAACGTTAAACTATACACATGGTTGTCATTTAAACTAATTAAGATTTCTAAAGTTTCCTTAAACATTACATTATCGAATATCAGACTATTGTTCCTTAAAGAATTATAGTGGTAAATTCTGAGGTCTCTGGTCACAAAATCTTAATCAGTCAATCAGTCACTATGTATCTGTTACTATTTTCTTTCTTTTTTGGCGAAAGCATTTAAAATCAATCCTCTTAAAATGATTCAAGCATACACTACAAAATTATTCATTACGGCTACCATGTTGTACATTAGGTTCTCAGGGTTTGCTCATTTTGTGTAACTAATATTTTGTAGCTTTTATCAATAATTTCTCATTTCCTTCTTCTACTGTAAAAATCCATTCCCATATAACCTTCCTTTATGTATGATTTTTTTTTTTTTTTNTGTCTTTTGAGACAAGAAGGGTCTGCCCTGTAGCCCCCAGCTGTCCCCGAACTGGTGTTTTTTTTTTTGTCCACGGCTTGAACGTCACAAAGATTCAACTGCTAGACCTCTGCCTCCCAAGTCTAGGATTAAAAGGGCGTGCACCACCCCTGCCGTATGATTTGTTATGTCAATACAGTTGTTTCATACATTGATTACTTCTTAGCAGTCAAAGTTCACAGTCTAAGAGCTTAATATTTTATGTTTTGAACAAAGTCTTATAAAACAATGTGATTTTTACTGAAGTCATGTCATCAGCCTCTTGCACTCCAGAACTTAAATGAACATTTAAACTCTGTGCTTTGGGATTACATTTATCCCAGCCTTTGATGTTCATATTCGATCTTAGCTTTATCTGTTAGCGTTTTTTTTTTTTTTCTAAATATTTCAAAATGGTCATTCTTGATATGTATGATTTTATCAGATTAGTGTTTTATCTTGTCTTACCTAAAGTTTATATGGTCCCTAAGTAGGTCCTGCCACCTCCAGTCCTCTCTATTCAATTATCCATTTTATACATTCATGTGAGGCTGATCGTTCCACGTTGTAAATCCATCCATTCTTCTTAATATTCCAAAGGCTCATTCTTGAGCCATAAGAGAAATCTGAAGTTCCTTGCAAATTTTTTTAAATAGGAGTTGGGCCTGTTTTTTGCTGCTACCATACAAGCTGCTATGTTAATGGTACAAGAATCTCTTCTTTCCAGAAAATTCCACTTAATTCTTTCTTTATTGTCCACTCCATTTGCCTTCCAGAATATCCACTGCAGACTACAATAATACTTGTGTCTTACCCTAGGAAAATGACTTCTTTACTAATCTATGACTTCTTCTTCTCCTTTTTTTTTTTTTTTTTTGGCCTTTTTGAGACAGGGTCTCCCTATAGCTCCAGCTGGCCTGGAACTCACTCTGCAGACCAGGCTGACCTTGAACTCACAGAGATCTGCCTGCCTCTGCCTCCCAAGTGCTGGGATTAAAGGCGTGCACCACCACACCCAGCTTAAATAACCTATGCCTTCTTAAGGGCAAGGAATAACTCTTAGTTACCATATTCCCCTCACCACAATGCCTGCCAGAGGGATGAGGGAAGAGATACTCAATAAACTTATGCACAGTCATGGTCTTGCTAGCTGTATCCATGAATCATTGGTGGTTTAGACCAAACGCTTTCTTTTTTAATACTCTAACTTAAATTATATTCAAACATTGTTATCTACCAGAAATATCCACAACCAGATCTTTAGACATGAGTCAACCATTTTGAAGCAATCACTTAAATTTTATTACTCTCTTGGGAAAGACTGAATGATTGATTGAACCTGGCATATTCAATGTTTCCCCCCATTCGAAAGCTCCAAAATGAGAGGGAATGAAGTGGGAAATGCAGTAGATGCCAGGATGAAAGATGAGTGATCTCTTCCACTTTGGGTGCATCTGAAGATCCTCTACCTCTGATTCTTCATCATTCACGGTGTATTCTACAAGTTCAAAATGCTGAAGACTTGTTGACATTGAGTCTCAACAAATTCTCTTCCTAATGAACTGCTTTCTCTTCATCAACACTGAAAAGTTTCTTTGCATGCGGAGGGTGCCCTGTAGCTGCAGATCTACTCCTGGACTGACATGAACAGTATGTTCTTCCAGACAAGGGCAGAGAAGACAAAGAAAACTACCTTACCCGAAAATGGGTCATGGTACGATTTCAAGCTGTGGTTAGCTGAATATCCTACAGGTAAACTATTTATTTATTTATTTATTTATTTATTTATTTATTTATTTATTTATTTAATCTGTCCACCCACCTTCCTTCACTGCTGCAAATGCCTTTTGTTAACAACTGTGGATTATGATAAGTGTTAGAAGTGTGTGAGGAAGACGAGGTCTGGCATCCTGTTCAGCTGTTGATAATACGTAAGTAGTATCAGGGATGCAAAAGCAGAGCTGAGAGGAGAAGGCAATATAACACTACTTCTAGAGCCACAATCACTTTCAGTGGGGTTAGCAGAGGCACTATCAGCCGCCAAGGGAAGGAGCCTTCTGTTTTTTTTGTTTTGTTTTGTTTTGTTTTGTTTTTTTGGTCTATTCGAGACAGGGTCTCCCTGTAGCCCCAGCTGACCTGGAACTCACTTTGTAGACCAGGCTGGCCTTGAACTCACAAGGATCCACCTGTCTCTACCTCCTGAGTGCTAGGATTAAAGGTGTGTGCCACACCACACCTGGCAAAAGTTTTCTTCTTTAAAGCTTATTGAAGATTTGTCAACCAAATGGTAATCCAGATGGTGAGAATAGAAATGGAATTAAGGGCTAGGGAGATGGCTCAGTGGTTAAGAGCACTGGCTGCTCTTGCAGAAGACCTAGATTCAATTCCCAGCACCTCCATGATATCTAACAACCATCTATAGCTCCAGTTCCAGGGGATCCGACACCCTCTTCTGATCTCCATGGGTATTGCATAATCTGGGTGCACTTACACATATGCAGGCAATATACTCATACACATAAAATAAAATTAATAAATAAAAATTTAAAACTGACTGGAATCAATAAAAACTTGGTACAAATTGATCTAATACAGAAACTAATACTAAAAGGTCAAGTTTATTTTTAAATGATCATTTTTGATATCATTTTTTCCAACCTAACCTTAAGATGGAAGGGCAGGACAATGGGCACAGGCTTAATTGAGGAAAATGGTGTTATTTTTCCCCAGAGAGGAAGGAGATGGGTGGTGTGTTTGCACTGAAAATGTGAAAGCTGTAAGTTCAGAGACAGAGCTGAGTTTTTCCCACAGGCAAATAAGAGAAAGGGCCAGCTCTTCAGCATGCTTTGTGTAGGAAGCTCAAATTTTACAAGGCAGATACAGTAAAGTGCGCACAAGCATGCCTCAAAGTGAATGCCCCAAAGACAGATGAGATATGACAAGTAGCAAGGGCTGGTGCTGGGCGAAGATATGGACAGTTGTTTGCAATGATAGGGAAAATAAAGATTGGGGCCATCTAACAGTGAGGAAGGAAAGAGAAAGAGGAAGAGAGGGGAGAGGCAGAGTGAGCAAGCTCTAAATTATGGAGATTGGTAGCTGGGAGCTGTGGAGAAATAAGTTTATTAGATTCTGCAACATGTCAACCATATATTCTTAGAGAGGCTAGAGTCCTTATAGAAAACAAACATCAGTGATGGTCACAAAAACAGCATAACCCTGAGAATTAGCATTCTGAGGAATTCTAATTTTCCATGCTTTTGGAGAAGTTCAGAATCCATTGTTACTCTCTGTGGGGGAAAATACAGAGTTTTAGGTCATTCTAGCTTTTATGCTGAAGCCACATTCACATTTGATGGGTCCTCTTGGGTCCCCATCCTAGCATCACAAAGAAGATAAGATGCTGTAGTAGAGTCCTGACTTGAGTCTCAACGATGGATTTGAATTTCTCTCTGCCCTCTGACTTGAGATCAGGACGTTGGTGAAGTCCCCTGCTCCCATTTAGTGTGTGTTCCCACTTGGGCAATGTGGTTTCTAGAATGCCTGCCCACTGTGCTTGTAAGGATTCAAATGTGCAGAAATTTCATGTCAGTAGAGGGGAAAGGAAAGGTTTCTCTTGCTTTTTGTTAGAGAAAAGAACTGATATTTCTGTGTACAACAACTACTCTGATGTGAAATAATCTCACTAAATCTTCTATAGAGTCTGAATTATATAAAATCTGACTCAAGAGAAAGCCCCCATTCTGGAATGAAGAACATGGTTGTAGAGACTGAAACTGTCTTTCTTGTATCCATTTCTGAGTCTACATGCACCTAAGGATATCATTTTCTACCTGGAAGATGCTTTAACTATCAAGACACTGCTCTTGAAAGACTGGGAAAGCAGACATAAAGTACAAGATGTAAAAGAAAGACGAGGAAAAAAAAAAAAAAGACGAAGACACACAGTGGAGATAAGAAGAAAGCGTGCTGGAATGTGTGTGTGTCCCTGAGTGTGCATGTGTGTGAAAGAGAAACAGAAAATGAGGAAGAAGGGAAGATAACAAGGGAAATGAGATAAGGCATAGAAATGAAGAGATGCTTGAAATTTTTTGTTGTTCAATAAAGGATATACTTTGAGTTAATGGGTTTCAGTGGATTCCCAGTGGGTGTTTGAGCCCTGAATTTCTTGCAATGCATTATCTGGACTGTGTAAGGAATTGGCTCCCAGAAAGGCATGGTCATTTGTTCTCAATTCTGTGTGCTCCCTCCTCTCTTACTGCTCTGATGTCAATTTTTGACATTTTCTATCGGGCAATTTATACACTATCACCTACCAGCCTTCCTATAGTACTCATGTTTGTTTGATCTCATACAAACTCCCCTCTCCAATCTGTTGATGAAATAATAAATCTGGGGACCTTTGAAGATAAAAGACTACAGGAGAGCACACATGAAAATCTTTTCTTGATACTTAAGCATTCCGAATGCTGAGTTACCAGGACTGATGCGGTCCACATTGTGCATTGCGTTTACACACATTTAGACAAATCCATCAAGCAGGAGTCCCTAAAAGCCTGTAATTTTCCAGGCAATATAGGACATACCACATCGGTAATGGAAGATTCTTGTAAAGCAGCATGATCCTAGGCAAAGCTATCTATTTATTTGATTTAAATTGTTTTAAGCACTTTTGAGTTCCTGGTGTGATAGCAGGAACTGCACATAATTTAACTTGAAGACATAAACTTGACCTTCAAAGAACTTAAAATCCCAAATAGCATGCTTATTTAGAATATTAATACTTCTAAAAACACTTTTTGGATATCTTATAACTCTAGTTGAAAACCTTCAGGGACTCAATTGGCTGATGAATACATTTAGGCTCTTGATCCTGATATTCAAGGTCTTCGTCGATCTCAGCTGAGAGACCTTCCAGCCTGTCCCTAACTTTCCTCCCATAAAAATTATCTATTCTGATGCCATGGGCAGACTGATAGCTCCTGCACTCTCTGCTTCTTGCAGACACAGCCCCTGCTATTCAAACCCAATCTACTCTCAAGGGCTTAACTTCAAATCCCACTTTTTCCATGCATTCTGTCACCACTCTTTGAAGGTATCCAATGTATTCCCACCACCACCACCACCACCACCACCACCACCACCACCACCACAAGATCTCACTGTTGCCTGCAGTCCCTCTTCATGAGATACATTTGATGAACCTACAGTGACATATATTTATTAGCCAAAGGCATTAGTCTACCTCAAGTGTTCACTATCAGTGCTATACATCCCGTGGTTTATGGGTAATCTTATAACAGCACGTACCCAACATTATAGCAAAAAGTAGAACGATTTCATTTCCCTAGAAATCCCTTGTTCTGCCTGTTCCTCTCTGGGAAGCACTGGTCTTTTCATTGGCCTTTCTTTTTATTTATTTATTTATTTATTTATTTTTTTAATTTTATTTATTCTTGTATGTGTATGAATGTACTGTCTGCATGTAGGTTTGTGCACCTGTGTCGTACAATGCTGTGGAAGTCAGAAGAGGGTCTTGGATTCCCCCGGAACTGGAGTTCTCCTGGAATTGGAGTTACAGACAGTTCTCAGTCGCCATGTGGATGCTGGGGATCGAACCCGGGTCCTCTGCAGGAGCAGTCGGTGCTCTTAACCCCTAGGCTATCTCTCCAGCCCCTTCATTGGCCTTTCTGACAATGTGATATAGTCACCATTAAGTAGGTGTAGCCTTTTCAGCCTGGACCTGTGTCTTTTCATGTCTTGGGAGCTCATTTCTGTTTAGCACCAAATAATATTCCATTGTTTGGATATGCCACACCTCACTGCTCTTTTCAAAATCCTAGTAGTTCTCAATGTCCAGATTTGCTTTGTGTAAGCAGCAGCTGCTGAATGTGAAACGCTATTCATACATAAAATAATTAAGCCAAAGGAAAAATTCAGCTTTTCACTTTTATTAGCCCAATTAAACTGCTCAGTAGCCCATGTAACTAGGGATTGCTGTATTAGACAATCCAGATATGGAATTTTCCCAATAATCATAGGAAATTCTACTCAACAGTTTTGTCCTAGACTATTGATTTGATTATTTAACGAGCTAATGTGTTGAGGTCCTTCCATAGTATGCTATTGTGATGGTTTGTTTGAGATGTCGACTTGACTAGATAAAATGATGCCCAGGACTAGGAAAAGGCTGGAGAAGACTGAATCGTGGTGAAGTGTGTGCAATGGAAGGGCCTGAACTGAATGTGAGCATCACCGTCCAGTGGGTTGGAGAACTGGACGGAAGGATGAAGAAGAAGCCCGTGCATGCCCTCATTGCTTCTAAGTGAGTGTAGCCATTACTGCTGCCATAGTCCTGTGACATCAGACTCTGCCTTCTTCAGCCTTTGGATGATGTGGTATCAGCACCAGATACCAGGGAATTCCCCATTCTCCAGGGAATCCCCAGGCCTTCAACATTGGACTGGGACTACTGGTCTTTCAAGCTTCTTGGCCTGAGTAGCTGCTATCAGGTTCTCTGTCTCTCCAACATCCAAACATCTATTATAGAACCACCCAACTCCTGTCATGCAAGCCAATCGAATAAATTCATATATATATATATATATATATATATATGAATTATATATATATATATATAACATATGGCAAAAATATATACACATTCTTTTGCTTCTTTTCCTCTAGAGAACCCTGACTAATACAATTACCTTGTTTATTGACTAATGAGTCCTTTAATATCCCCATGACATCAAGAATCAGCTTTTCTGGGACTTACTTTCTTGCCTCTCATTAACTCTGTGATATCTCTTACATTATTTACTGTTAAGGTTTTACTTTGCATCTAGGCATTGAAAGTATGAGTTGAAAAAGACCTGCAGATCTTCCATTCCAGATATGAGAAAGATGAGATTTGAAAGTATGGAGTCTGTGTCCACATTCATTTAGGTAAAGTTACTGGCAGAACAGTGACCAGCAGTCCCTGTTATCTAACTGCTGGCCAGATGGAGTTTGGTCTGCTCTTGTTTTTTTGGAGGCTGATTCATTGTTTTGGAGCCCTAGTAATTAGCATAAAACCTTTGAATTAGAAGATATTTGATGTGTGTGGGTATGTGTGAGGGGTATTTCATTTGGTGAGAGAAAAAGCAAATATTTGCATGCATTGAAGGGTGAGCAAAATTCATTGTCCACCTTCCTGGGGAGCTATGATGAGTTTGTAAAACAGATCTTCATCTCACATATCTTTCTGAGAAAGATACAGGGTACATTGGAACTGTTGCTAAAGAATGAGGTGGTTGACAATCAATAATACTAACTTATTCATTCAGCAACATTCAATAGAAATTTATCAAGTACGAACTTTACTCCAAATGCTGAGATGGGTACCAGAGGTCCAGAGGTAAGTAAGAAAGCCTGGAACAAGATGTATAAATCCATGGTTAAAACCAGGTGATGGAAGGCAAGTTTGGGAGAATTCACCGGATGGTTGAGTGTGTGAGATACAGACCTGTTGTATAAATATATGGTTGGGAAAAGGAGGAGGAAAAGCAAGGTGTTATATTTTGCAAAGTCAAACCTTGCAGCTAAAAAAAACACCCAGCTTCCTTAGAGAATGCCTGGTAAATGCTAAACACAGGATCAATTTCTGACTTTTTCTGTGTGTAGGAAAAACCTCCTGACCTCAGCTGAGTGTTCTTTGATGTACAGCAAACTATGAGTTTATATTTACAGCTGAAATTTACCCACAGCTATGTCCTCCCAAACCTCTAAAACAGAAAAATTTCCCTTCAAGTGGACATTGGAGCCTGTAGTTGGATTTGTAGTTCTCTTGAGGGAAAAAGAAGAAAATGAAAAGATTAGCAAGGTGATGGTGGAGGGAGGAAGTGCCTGCTACAGTCCACTGGGTGGACAAGAGCAGTTGGTCGTGAGCCATGGAGCACATGGCAGTAGTCCCCTTGTTTGTCCTCAAGATCAAGGTAACTAAGAACACAGCAGTTGCCTGGGTTTCTACATGCACTTTGAAGACATCCACCCAACAGCACAGGGAGCTACCTGGATAACAAAGATTCCTAGAGTCCTTGACTGTTGACTGTTAGGACAGCTTTGCCTGCTCTGCCCAGTTGGCCCAGCACTTCCAGGAACACATTGCCGTATCTCTATGCAGGTGATGAGCACTTTTCCTGGTCCTACCTAAGTGAGATGGTGATGGCCCCCAGGTGTTCCTCTCCCATTTGGAATCCTGAGAGCTCACTGACTCCTGCTTCAATCTCCCTGTGTGTTCTCTTCTGTGAAAGCTCCTGCCTGGCCGACTCTCTTCTCCCCTTACACCAGTTACCATCCTACCCAAGGCCCTTATTTTTAAAGATTCAATGGTTAAGCAAGGGACAGATTCTCCAGTCGCTCTGGCTGAATGCACAAGGACTGTTTATAGTCTCCCAGTTAATCTCCTGACTTTCTCCCATTGTCCTGCTGCTGTCTATTCTCAGCACTGTGACCGAGTGACCCTTTTAAACATAAGTTGCATCATGTCACTCCTAATTCAAAAACTCTCTAATGGCTTCTATTCATTCAGAGAGTAGGTGCCAACCTTTCACAGGCCAACAAGGCTTTACGCAGCCTGGCCCCTGGCCTATAGCTCTCCCTCTCGCTCAGCTGACTGCTGTCAAAGCAGTCTTCTAGCAGCTCCTTAGACGTGCTGAGTGAACGCAACCAAGGGCTTTGCTCTCTCAGTTCCCTCACAGACACCCCCATTGCTCACTTCTGTGTCCTTCATTGTAGGTCAGCCAGGTTAGACCCATAGCTTGCAAGGAGATAAGATGGGGAAATTGTCCAATATCACTTTACCTGAGTAGCTATCCTTGGCTACCACTTGCTCTTTCTGGCACTCTCCACTTTCTTTACTAGGTTTGACTCTTTACATTTTTTTTCTGAGTACATAACAGACACAACTGAATCTTGGTGTTCCAACACATGAGAAATTTTGCTTGCCATCCACTGGCTTTTGCTTGTGTTTCAGTTTTATCCATCTTTCCACAGTGTTGTCAAAATGGCTGCCAGCCCCTCTGGGCTTAGCCTCGAATTAGCTTCCATGCTAAGAACACACTTCATTTGCAAAGATTCCTGGGAAAAGGCAAGCACTGGTTCTCGCCAGACCTACTCCCACCCCATGCAGCTTATTTTCTACTACTCTATGGTGAAAGCAAAGACCATGTTTTTCATGGCCAGACTCTTCACATATCTTTCTGGAACGTAAATGAACTGGAATAAGCCCCTGTCAAAACACAGGGCTAGAGACACAGGACATGATAAATGGTCCCTAAAGCAAAATCCAGACGTAGGTATCCAGAGAAAGCCAAATGGGTATTGAGCATGTGGAGAACCCATATTCACTGGACTCCTGCAGCCTTATCCCTCTGTTTCTGAGACTCTCTACCATGAAGCTGTCTTAGCTGTAGCTTTCAATCACCTTGAGCTCAGAAAATATACCTGTGATCTGTTGTCCTTCTGTCTGTAAATACTTGGAGCTCAGATGTCAATTTTCAAACTTCCTGAGTTGAGAACTTCCTTCAATGCCTGGACACACTTTTTTTGAAACTCTGTTATTTATCATTCCCTGCATATATCCCTGGAAATACCTCCCTCCATTCTCCCAACCTTATTGCAACCCATCTGAAAGTGGAAACTATTTGCATATTGCTTGTCATCAAAACTGAAAGACTTAGGATATAGGGAAACCAGTAAATCATTATTGATTGTGTCTATGCCACTTTCTCTAAATTTCTTCCTCATTCTAAAGAGATTGCTTCTTCCTTACCAACACTTCAAGAGACACTTTGGCTTCTGCTTGACAATGAGGAGTCACTAAATCAAAGATTCCACATACTTTTCACGTGTTTGGTCCCTGACTTTACTCTGCCTCTTTCCAAAATTAGAGTCTCCTTGCCTGGGGTTGCTATAAGTCCCCAAAGTGCTCTCATTCGCTTCTGTTCTCAGGAGACTGGCTCCATGGATCATCTCTAGCCTCCAGAAGGGTAGAGTGTAGATCTTTAGAAAAGCTGAAGGGCATGCTTTCTGCATCTTCCACTCCTCTCCCACCTGCAACTCTGAGATTGATCCTATATTTTCATACTATCAGATCCTACGATACTATAGTCATTATTGTCTTTGAGATAGAAGAGCTGCCTAGGCCACTTACTACCTATATAACCTTGAACTATGTCTTAGTTGTGTTTTCATACTATCTGATCCTATGATGCTCTAGTCATTGTCTTTGAGATAGAAAGGATGCCTAGGTTACTTACTAGGTATATAACCTTGAACTATGTCTTAGTTTTTAAATTTGCAAAATAGAGACCACACACACACACACCACTTCAGTTATTGTGCAGATATATATATATATATATATATATATATATATATATATGGAATGAACAAATGTGTAACTAGGCTGAATATATAGATTGTGTTCAGTATACAAAGACTGATTTAAGCCTCTGTCTCCCTGATTCCATCTCTTGTATTACAGCTGACATACTTTACCATCTAGTGGGCCTATGACTGACTGCTGGGAGGGGCTGGGCAGGATAGGTGCTCAAGTGAGGATCTGGTTCTGAGGTACTCCTCAGGTAGAAAGCTGGGGTTTCTGTTCTGGGTCTGAGGTATATTATACATTTGGTTTCTCCCTGTGTGATTCAGTAGCTCCATCCTCAGGTATCTGTCATACATCTAAGTGGCTTCCCTCTTAGGTGCAGAGCAAAAATCCTAGCTACACCTCACCTAGATCTTGGTCACTGTTTTACCCACTTAGTGTTGGTTTGGAAATTTTTCAGTTTCACTAAGCTTTGGCCCATGCCTTTTCCCAGCAGTTGTCCAGAGAGCTACATAGAATAGGTATGTCGAAGGAGACAGCACCACTATTCCTATGGAGCAGAGTATGTAGGACGGAATGGGCATTAAAAAAGATACACTGGCTTTAAGAGGCTGAAATTCTGCCATCAAGACAAATCTGAGATCTGAGCTATAAAGAAATAGAAACCTGGAGACCACAGAATACAGAGAAATGAGCTACCTGGCAGACCTCCCAAGGGCATCCTGGCATGACTGAGAACATTAGAACATGTGGATGTCTCTTCAAGACTGAGGTTGTGGGCAAACCACTGAGAAAGTTCCCCAGAGCTCTGAAGTGCAATACACCAAGGTACATTGGAATCTCAGAAGTCTTGAAGGGAAAAGATGTGTTTGACTTTATGTATCTGAGTGTTTGCCAAATTAAGGTGGTAGGACAATGGTTTCTTCTTTCATAACAACTACCTATTAACATTCTACAGAGTCATTGCTTCTCAGAAAAGACTATAAATAATACCATTATATTCTGTGTCATGCTAAATGCTATGCAAAAATATGGGCTCACTCATCCAAAAATATTTTGAACACCTGTTATGCAATCATGCAGATCCTTAGGAAGCAATGGCTAGAAAGACAGAATCCATGCCCTTGTGGAGCTTACATTTCTAGTGGAGAGACAGAACGTAAGTATATATTCACCAAACCCAATGGTAGAGAATGCTAAGTACATAAGAGACTCTGACAGTGGGAGTGATGGACTGATATTCTAAGTAGGTAGTCAGGAAAGATCAACCACAGGGTTTTCAAAGAGAAGAACAATCAGATGGAGGAAATCAAGAGCCTAGCCCTGAGGCTGAATGACACCGTAGGGTCTGAGAATGCCACTAGAGGACTGAAAGAAGCAATATTCAGAGGGGGATGAAATTATTCTGTGGAACCTTAAGAAGAAGATGGCAAAGGAATGGAGGGATGAAATCAGACCTAGAGGATGGGCAGAGAGTGGATATGTCCGAAGAGTAAGATATTTCTAGACACGGCTAAGAGTTACAAAGGAAAGCTAAACTTAAAGCTAAGAATGTATGTTCTAGACCTGATGTCCCAGGATATAGATTCAAACCTTCCGTTTATGGCCCCATTTCCTCAGTGACAGACTGGGAGTGACAGCCCCCCCCCCATCAGTTGTGTGATTATATGTATGCATGGCAAGTGCCACTCCGTGGGCAGATTTCACTAGTGAAAGAGTAAATAAAACACCCAAGTAATACCCCTAAAGGACCAGGTAACAGGGGATCTTTAAGCTGTTCCTTTAAACAGAGGTGAATCTGTGAACTATTGTTCCCTGTCACAACCTACATGGAATCAAGAAGCTGGTCTTTATGCTACACTGCACACTTGTCTTGCTCCTAACATCTCCTCCCAATTCCCACTCAGAAGAGGTACCAGCCACGCACTAGTTTTCATCATATTTTGAAAACGGAATAGTTAGCTGTTTTAGACCCTCCAGTACATCGACTCTTGAAAGTGGAGTTGCAGAGTTCTGCCTGTTCTGCTGACATACTTCCAAAGGATAGTCAAGAATTTTGTTTTTTAGTTTTAAATTGTGATAAGATAAGCATAACATGAAACTTACAGACTTACTCATTTTGAAATATACAGTTCATTAGTGTTATCTCCATTCTTGTTCTTGTGCAATAAGTTTTCAGAAGTCTTTTTAAAAATATTCTATTATTTATTTATTTTCATTATTCTATGCATATCAGTATATTGCTTGCTTGCTAATTGGTGCACCGGGGTCATGCAGTGTCCATAGAGGTCAGAAGAGGGAGTCAGATCCCCTGGAATTGGAGTTACCAATTGTTGTTAGCCATTTCTGGGAATCGAACCCGGGTCCTCTGCAAGAGCAGCTGATGCTTTTAACTGCTGAGCTTTCTCTTCACCCCCAGAAGTCTTTTCCTCTTATAAAATTGAAGCTCCTGGGGCTGGAGAGATAGCCTAGCGGTTAAGAGCACCGACTGCTCTTACAGAGGACCCGGGTTCGATCCCCAGCACCCACATGGCGGCTAAAAACCGTCTGTAACTCCAATTCCAGGAGAACTCCAGTTCCAGGGGAATCCGAGACCCTCTTCTGACCTCCGCGGCACTGCACGACACGGGTGCACAAACCTACATGCAGACAGTACATTCATACACATTCAAAAAATAAATAAAATTAAAAAAAAATTGAAGCTCCTATCCCCATTTGATAATGACTTTCCATCCCTCTTGCTCAGCCTCTGGCAACCATCATTCTACTTTTTCTCTCAAGGACCACACATAAATGGACTCATACAATATTTGTCTTCTTAAGAATGGCTCTTTTCACTTAGCGTAATAACAATGAGATCCATTTGTATTGTAGTAATTATCTCAATTTCTTTTCTTCTTAAAGCTGAACAATAACTATTTCATTATATGTGAAAGCTGCTTTTCTTTGTTCCACCCATCTGGACATATGCATGGATTATTTCTACCTTTTGACTGCTGAAAATAATGCTGCTCTGAACATTGGAATGTAAGTATTCCTTAGAAGCTGGGTTTCCAGTTCTGGGTATCTACATAGGACTAGGATTGTTAGACTGTATCTTTAGATGATGTCTTTTTGAGGAATTAACGCTCTACTTTCTCATCCCATTTTATATCCCTATTCACAAAGGTTGCAGGTTTTCTTTTTCATTCACTCCAACTATTTTCTTTTCTTTGAGAATAAAAATATGAGCCATCCTCGTGGGTGTGAGCTGATATTCCACTGGGGTTTCATGTGCATTTTCCTAATGACTACTGAAGTTGATAATCTTTCATGTGCTCATTGGCCATTTCTTTGGGAGGTGCATGACCACATGGAAACAGAGTCTTACAGGTTCCTGGGACCTTGCTCATATGAACCTACAGCAATGGTGTCAGCATACGTAAGACCCATGCAAACTCAAGGAGACAAAAACCCAGCATAGAGCTGTGGAAATGGGTAGCAGGTTCCAATCTTAGTTGAAGAACTATTGGGCAGTTGGTTACTACTGAGTGAGGAAGAGATAATCTTTAAAGGATTGAATCTAAATAGGCTGACTAGACCCTTGTGAGCTTGCACCAAGGAACCTTAGGGGATACTAAATTGACTCAGTAGGCCTTAACATAAATGACAGAATGCATGAAATCCAGTGTGTGGGAGGAACTATGGGAGGGTGCTGAGGGGGGAGGAGTTATAAAGATGACTAAGATGGTGTGTATGAAATATGTAAAAATTTAATAAAAATATATTTAAGAAGAAAAATGTCCATTGAGTTCCTTTGCCTATTTTTTTTAATTGGATAGTTGTTTACCAGCCTAGCATTTTAAATAATCACCAAACGAAGGTAATAAGTAATAAGTATTTATTTAAAAAGGCCCAGCTGGCCAATTGTTTATCTGCTCAGACTTTGAAACACTAGCTGGCCAACATTGATCCTCCCCTGCTTTGTGCATGACGAGGCTTTATGCTCAGACACAGAAGGACTGGAACAGTGAGAACCAATATTAAGGGCCAATCTTTTACGCAAACTAAGCTTGAAGCAGTCAATATTTGTGTTTCAAAAGACAGGGACAAAAATGGATCCTTTGCCTTTTGTTGGCCAGTCTGCAACTCCCTATATGAGAATAGCACAGCAGTCCTGATCACCTGGTCTCCAGCTGCCACTGCGACTCCCACCAGATACCATACTGCCACCGCGACGCCCACCCACCAGATACGATTCGAATTGCACTGCATGGCACATGTGCACTCCAAGTGCTTACCACATCTGGTGCCCCTAAGGCTGGGAATAATCTGCATTCATATCACACAGGAGAAAAATAACCAACCGTCATTCAAGTCATCTGGTTGGTTAAATACCCTAAGAGTCTGAAAATGAGAAGAAAAATGTGGGCGTTTCTTTCTCTCTTTTTAATTTTTTTTTATCTATACCATAGAATGATGAGACTCGTGGCTGAGAATGTTAAGCAGTAGTTCCAGAGAGGCTGGATGGTTTACGGAGATTAACTCCCTTGGAGTGTTCTGCAACTAACAGGAAGCCTCTCCCAAGCCAACAGTTTCATAATTAAGTGATAATTGTTTTTTGGAAGATTTTCCCCTACCTAAAGAGCCTAGAGAAAGATAAACAGCTAAAGGAATCAATAAGCATCAAGGTCAGAGGAGGAATTATTTACTGATTCTCTGCTATTTACCTCAAACTTTCATCTCTATAACAAAACATTGTGTCTACTTCTCAAAAGATTTAGAACACACTGGTTTGATGTCACTGTTATTGCTGACACTTTTACTTCTTTAAAGATGGAACAACATACTGCTCCCTAAGAGAGCCTGGGGAATGAAATGGTCTGCTGAGAGGGCTCATTCATGAACTAGATTAGGGTCCAGGAAACCCTAGCAGGTCTGAACTGCAGAGAAAATGGAGCTTGGTGGGGATGGGCCAGCAAAGATGTGAGCCATGTGTCCTTGGTTCTATAATCCTCCCCCCCCACCTTGCAGCATGGCTAAAAATATTCCTAATGTATGTGTGCTCTTGACTGTCTTCTATCTCTGACTATCTATTGTATTGTGGACTTTTCACTCTGCTCTCTGAGTGACATTTGCTTTTACATCTCTGAGTCCACTGTAGATAAATCTTCTGGACCTCTTGTCCTTGAAGAGCATGTGTATCAGTTCAGTTCCCCCATGAGTTCTGATTCTATACTTTTTAGGCTAAAACCATGATCGTCTCTGTCTTCCTCTTCAAACACTTGCATACTGCTTCAAGTTCCTGAGATGCCCTTTCCATGATCATGTTCAACCTAGCAACTCATCCTACTGATATGTTCACCCTCTGCTTCTGAGACAAGCCCTACTCTAAGCCTGTTTTGTTTGATTGTGAAAAGACTCCTATAGGCTCCTTTGAGCACTTTGTCCCCATCTGGTGCTGTTGTTTGGGTATGTTATGGAATCTCTGAAGGTGGAACCTCACTAGAAGAAGTGGGTCACTGGGGGAGGGGGAATTCTTGAGTTTTTATAGCCCAACCCCACTTTGTCTTCACTTTCTGCTTTTTTGAATGTAGTTGTAACATGATCATTTCACCACATAACTAGACAGGGATCTTAAGATTTTTTTTGGATGAAGACCCAAGCTTGAATAGCACCTATTTTATCACTGATAATGATTAGCTACATAGCCAATCATAGATAATAAATATTTGTGTATTTATAAAGGTATCTCAAACATTACCTTTGACCACTCTAATGAAAAGGGGGTCAGAGAAAATGTCTATCAGTAGCATATTGCCTAAAAATTCTCATCCTAGCTAAAAAGTGTCTTCTTTTCTTCTGATAGAACTTCATGCTGACAGGAAATATTTATGCCTGCTTGTGGAAGTAGCATTGCATTTTTAAAAATTGGTATTAAAAACCTGGTATGTTAGGAAATGGTTATCAACTTTCAAAAATAAATGATAATTCATCTAAGTAAAGCTATCCACTTTCATGTATTTTTCCATGAATCAGTTTGTATAGAGTCATTATATACAAACTGTTCTATAAAGCAACATGGCACTTGCATTCAGAATGTTCACATTTTGATGGGTCCCCACTCTGGTAGGCCAGTCACATATTGGTTGGCAGGTAGTGGAATAAGCAATGCTTACAGAGAAGATCTAGTGTGCATATTCCTGACTGCCAACAGCTTTAAATTCAGATAGAAACACCTGTATTCCAAAAACAAATGGATTTTTATGTAATGACCTTTCAAGGCCATTCTCAGGTTTTCCTTCTTTAACAATAAGGTTAGTGGTTAACAGAGAGCTTGTAAAAAACATAACTATAGGAGCTGAGAGCTGAGGTTTGAAACCAGATGCTGCAGGTGACTGCTGCCTGAGCTGGGGGTGGAGTGCATGTGGACCGGTGTGTCCATCCAGAGGGTTCTGGGAGCTGGGAGCCGAGGTTCAAACACAGATGCTGTGGGCTACTGCTGCCTGAGCAGCTTGGGCAGAGGGTACCAGCCGGGGGCTAAGCAAGCACCCCCCCCAGAAGGTATCATCTGGGTTGTTACCCACTCAGCTCGTGCAGAACAGAAAGGGAAGAGTGAATTATACCTTCTAATATATAACCAAAATTGAAAGTCTAAAACCTAGACAAGTCAGTACTCCATACATAAGGAGAATACAATGAGGGCACCCAAAAGAATCAAGGAAAGCAATCCCTCAACAAGGTGCAGAGGCATTCAAGATTCACACCAGAATACAGGCAAAAGGCAAACCACATGCCGAGAACACAACAAAAGAACAATATAGAAAAAGTGCAGAATAACTCCACACCAAACTCTATGGAGCCTGTGGAGGACTACTACAATGGGCTCTCCCTAGACGTAACCCAGGACACAGATTGTAGAATAACAATCACAGATATATTCAAAGTAATCATAGAACTAAGGGGAGAGAATGAAAAACTCAGAAAGGACCTAGAGGGAGACAAGGACAAATTCAGAATGAACTAAAAGGAGAAAGTGACAGACTCCAGAAAGAGCTACAGGAAAAAAATGACAAACTCCAGACTCCAGAAGGAAGTGGAAACACTGAAAAGATCCCAAGCTGAAATGAAAAAGGAAACCAACGAGAGAAACAAGGAGCTACAAGAAAAGATTGAGAAGCTCCAAAAGGAAGTGGAAATAGTAAAGAAAACACAGGAAGAAATTAAAAAGGAAATCAAAAAGTCATCCAGTCAAAAGGAAAGAATGGGAAAAAGCCTCCGAAGCAGAATGGAATAAGCAGAAAAAAGAGTATCAGACCTAGAAGATAACACAGAACAACTAAAAAGCTCAAGTAAAAACTATGAAAAATTTAAAAGTACTCGAGTTTGGAACAACCAGGAAATGTGGGACACTATAAAAAGATGAAACCTCCACATCATAGGGATAGAGGAAGGAGAAGAATCTCAAGAGAATGGTATTGATCAGATTGTCAACAGAATAATAGATGAAAATTTCCCTGAATTAAAAAAGACAAACCCATACAAATACAAGAAGCATGTAGAACACCAAATAAACTAGACCAGAAAAGAAACTCTCCATGCCATATCATAGTTAAAATGCTAGACACCCAAAACAAAGACAAAATTCTTAAAGCCACAAGAGAAAAACAACAAGTTACATATAACGGGAAACCTATCAGAATTACAACTGACTTTTCAGTGCAAACTATGAAAGCAAGAAGAATGTGGAGCAAAGCATTCCCAGTGTTAAATGACTATAAATACCAACCCAGGTTACTATACCCAGCAAAAATGTCGATTCTAGTTGAAAGAAAGAGAAAAATCTTCCATGACATAAGCAAGATGAAAGAATACATGTCCAGAAAACCAAACCTTCAGAGAATACTTGAAGCAATTCAAAGACAGAAGAGAGGAGCAACTAACCCCAAGCACCTTGAAAGAGAAATTAATAAAAGCAGAAATGCAGAAGTAGAAACCTAGGCGAAAAATGCAAATGGATAATATGGTGAAAAGAAGAAACAAATACCTCTCAATTATAACCTTAAATATTTTTTTAAAGTTTTTTTTATTTTATTTATTTCCGTATGTGTATGAATGTACTGTCTGCATGCAAGTCTGTGCACCCGTGTCGTGCAATGCCGCAGAGGTCAGAAGAGGGTTTCGGATTCTCCTGGAACTGGAGTTCTCCTGGAATTGGAGTTTCAGATGGTTCTCGGCCGCCATGTGGGTGCTGGGGATCGAACCCGGGTCCTCTGTAAGAGCGGTCGGCGCTCTTAACTGCTAGGCCATCTCTCCAGCCCCTATAACCTTAAATATTAATGGACTAAACTCCCCAATCAAAAGGCATAGACTGGGAAAATGGATTAGGAAACAGAATCCATCAATATGCTGTCTACAAGAAACCCATCTTACCCTCAAGGATAGGCATCAACTTAAAGTGAAAGGATGGAAAAAGATATTCTAAGAAAATGGTACCAAAAAGAAAGCAGGAGTTGCTATCTTAATATCAGACAAAATAGACTTCAAAGTAGAAGCAATTAGAAGAGAAAAAAAGGGCCATTATATCCTTATCAAAGGGAAATTTAACCATGAAGGCTTCACAATCACGATTATATATGCAGTGAACTCTGGTGCACACCTTTATAAATACAACTCTGCAGTACCTCAAGGCACAGATTAACCCCAGCACACTCATAGTAGGGGACTTCAATACCACACTAAGCCCTTTGGACAGATCAACCAGACAAAGAATAAACAGAGAGACATCTGAACTGAACAATACAATACAGGAAATGGACCTCACAGACATCTTCCAAATATTCCACCCAAGCACCAGAGAATATACTCTCTACTTAGAACCCCATGGAACATTCTCCAAAGTTGACCACATACTTGGACACAGGGAAAACCTCAAAAAATACAAAAAAATTGAAATAATTTCACGCATTCTATCAGACCATAATGCAATAAAGCTCAATATCAACACCAGGATAAGCCCTACTATCTACAAGAACACATGGAGACTAAACAACACCATCTTAAATAATGAATGGGTCAAGGAGGAAATAAAGAAAGAAATAAAAGCATTCCTGGAACTGAACAACAATGATAATACAACACAACAAAACCTATGGGATACTTTAAAAGCAGTCCTAAAAGGGAAGTTTATAGCCCTGGGTGCCTACGTTAGAAAAACAGAAAGATGGGCTGGAGAGATGGCCTGGTGGTTAAGAGCACTGACTACTCTTGCAGAGGACCCGGGTTCGATCCCCAGCACCCACATGGCAGCTGAGAACCATCTGAAACTCCAATTCCAGGAGAACTCCAGTTCCAGGGGAATCCGACACCCTCTTCTGACCTCTGTGGCATTGCACGACACGGGTGTACTCACTTGCATGCAGACAGTACATTCATACACATACAGAAATAAATAAAAAATTAAAAAAAAAAACAGAGCACAAGTGAACTATCTAACACTGCAGCTAAAAACACTTGAGAGACAACAGATGATCCCTAAATGCAACAGACAGGAAGAAATAACAAAAATCAGAGCAGAAATTAATGAAATAGAAACAAAGAAAACAATACAAAAAAATCAACAAATTCAAAAGTTGGTTCTTTGAGAGAATAAACAAAATAGACAACCCCCCTAGCCCAGTTAATCAAAAGAAAGAAAGGGCAACTTCAAATCAATAGAATTCGTGATGAAAGGGGAAATATCACAAGAGACAAAGAAAAGATCCAGACAATCATATGGGAATAGTTCAAAAACCTATAACTCTACTAAATTTGAAAACCCAAGAGAAATGGATGAATATCTGCAATCTGGGGAATTGCCAAAGCTAAACCAAAAAGAGACTGACAGCTTAAACAGACCAATAATATATGAAGAATTTGAAAATATAAGAGAACTCCCAACTAAAAAAAGCCCAGGTCCAGATGGTTTCACAGCAAAATTCTATAAAACATTTAAAGAAGACTTACAACCATTAGTACTCAAACTGTTCAGAAGGATACAACCAGACGAAAATCTCCCAAATTCCTTCTATGAAGCCAGCATTACTCTAATACTAAAACCAGGCAAGGATGCAACCAAAAAAGAGAACTACAGACCCATCTCATTAATGAATTCAGTTGCAAAAATTCTCAAATACTTGCAAACCATATACAGACCCACATCAAAAAGATCATTTACCATGATCAACTTGGATTCGTGTCCGAGATGCAGGGATGGTTCAACATACGAAAATCAGTAAATATCCCGAAACACATAAATATCAGAAGTCAGTAAAAATCATAAAACACATAAATGGACTGAAGGACAAAAACCATGCAATCATCTCAATTGATGCATAAAAAGACTTTGACAAAATCCAGCATCCTTTCATGATTAAAGTACTAGAGGGAATTGGACTGGAAGGATCATTCCTCAACTTAATCAAAGCCATATACAAGAAACTCACATCCAGCATCATCCTAAATGGAGAAAAGTTAGAAGGATTCCCCGTAAAGGTAGGAACCAGACAGGGCTGCCCCTTGTTGCCACTCCTCTTCAATATAGTGCTTGAAACACTGGCTAGGGCAATAAGGCAAGAAAAGGAAAGTAAAGGAGTACTAATTGGAAAAGAGGAAGTAAAACTATCCCTTTTTGTGGGCGATATGATAGTTTACCTAAGGGATGCTAAACACTACCAGAAAACTCCTAGAAACGATTAAGAGTTTCAGTAAAGTGGCCTAGAAAAATCAGTAGCCTTTCTTACACCAACAACAAGCAACTGAAGAAGGAATAGAAAGAGACCTTCCCAATCACATTAGCCTCAAAAAACAATAAAATACCTAGGAATAAACATAATCAAAACCACCAAAGATCTCTACAACAAAAATTATAAACTCCTGAAGAAGGAGATTGAAGAAGACATCAGAAGATAGAAAGACATCCCATGCTCATGGATTGGAAAAATTAATATAGTAAAAATATTCATTCTACCCAAAGTAATATACAGATTCAACACAATTCCAACTAAAAATCCAAGGACATTCTTCACAGGCTTGGGATTCATATGGAACAACAAAAGACCCCAAATAGCCAAAGCAACCCTGAGTGAAAAGAGCAATATGGGGGGGCAGGTTTCTATACCAGACATTGAACTATACTACAGGGCTATGGTCATAAAAACAGCCTGGTATTGGCACAAAAACAGACCTGTAGACCAATGAAACAAAATTGAAGATCCAAACTTGAGAACATACAATTTCAGCCACCTCATATTTGACAAGGGGGCCAAAAAGACTCAATGGAGGAAAGACAGCACCTTCAGCAAATGGTGTTGGCAAAACTGGATCACCACTGTAGAAGAATAAAATTAAACCCCTATCTCTCACCCTGTACAAAAATCAACTCCAAATGGATCAAAGACCTCAATGTGAAACACAAAACTCTGAAGATGATAGAAGAAAAAGTTGGCAGCAACTTACAAGACATAGGTGTAGGAAAAGACTTTCT
The DNA here is from genome assembly GCA_009823505.1 of Rhizomys pruinosus. Lineage (NCBI taxonomy): Eukaryota > Metazoa > Chordata > Mammalia > Rodentia > Spalacidae > Rhizomys > Rhizomys pruinosus. The sequence goes on from VZQC01006909.1 coordinate 365,227, forward strand.
AAATCAGACAGTATCTGCACAGGAAATAAGGTGGACAATTGACAAGTGGGGCCTTATTAAACTCAAAAACTTCTGTACAGCAATAGAAACAATCAGGGAAGTGAAGTGAAAACTTACAGAGTGGGAGGAAACCTTCACTGTTGATCTATCTGACAGAGCACTGACTTCCAGAATATATAAACTACTCAAAAAACAAAAAAAGTAAGAAAAGAGATGATTCACACAAAAGATGGAGTAAAGAGCTGAGCAGAGACTTCCCAAGTGAGGAAATAGAGATGGCTGAGAAACATCTTAAAAACTGTTCAACATCACTAATAACTAAGGAAATGCAAATTAAAACCACTTTAAGATATCACTTCACCCTGATAAGGGTGGCAAGGATCAAGAAAACAAATGATACTAAATGCTGGAGAAGTTGTGGGGAAAGGAGAACACACATCCACTGCTGGTGGGAAAACAAACTTGTACAACCACTATGGAAAGCAGTATGGAGAACCCTTAAAAGACTCAAAATGAGCCTACCACCTGACCCAGCCATACCACTTCTGGGTATATATCCATCAGACACTTCCTACCACAGAGATACATGTACAGGCATGTTTATTGCAGCTCTCTTAATAGTGAAGAGAGCTGGAACCAACCCGTGCCCCTCATCCAATGAGTAGATAGAAAAAATGTGGTACATCTACACAATGAAGATCTCTGCAGAAGTAAAGAAAGATGACATCATGAACTTTGCAGGTAAATGGATGGAACTAGAAGATTTAATGCTAAGTGAAGTAACACAATCCCAGAAAAACAAAGATGAATAGTATCCATCACCTGTGGATGCTAGTACCAAGTACCTAGACGAACTGAGCAAAGTTAATGTTATATTCCTCATGATCTAAAGACAACTGTGCTCTTGCATTGTGAATCCATAAACAGGTTCTAGAGCTGACCTGACATTTATTTTCAGACCTTGGGTTTTTGGTACATGATGGAGTATATGTGTGCAACTTTTAGAGTAATATGGGATTAAAATGGAAAGATGTGAATCAAGAAATATGATATGGAAATAACTTACAGTTTGTTTGCAAAGGATACAATTTCAATATAGGTGCAATGTAATAGGCTGGTGCAACTTAGCCTTTCTGGTGCTTAATGACCATACTTATCACCCATACCAATTTGGCCAAGGGACCTAAGGGATAACTTTGTTCCTTGCTCTCAGAGGTCAACCAAGTCTTAGGGGATTATGCATGGGGGCATCTCTTGAAATGTCCTGCGAATGTGGGTCACCGGTCATCCTGTTCAGGGAGGTCTTGGAGAGCCATTGGTGGGACTTCAGCCAGTGTCCAGTCTAAAGAGAGGAAAATCTACTCATGCTTCAGAAAAGGAAGCCTGGTCTAGCAAGACGTGATTTTGTCCTTGACTGGATGGAACTGGTAAATGAAAAGCTGAAAGGAGCAAGGGGCAAAAAACCCCTGAGAGACCCTTGAGGCCAGATCCTCAACTGACCTTGAGAAAACAAAAAACCTTGCTTAATCTGAGCTGTGTGCGGCCTTAAGCATCGAAAAGGAAAGTACAACCAGATATAAATAACTAGTAAGACTAGAAAAACTGTACTGCAGACATAAAACTTGAGATCTTAGTAAAAAGACAGAAAGAAAAAAAGAGAGAGTACTATTGTTTGGCCTGTCTTCAATTCTTACTGGCAAGTGCATCAACTTTGTGGCTGCCACCATTTTTGGTACTCCTCAAAGACATGAGACACAGCTTTTTGTTGTTGTTGTTGTTTTTTCCCTTTAAAGGTAGGAACTCGGCAAGGCTGCCCCCTATCACCACTCCTCTTCAATATAGTGCTTGAAACACTTGCTAGAGCAATAAGGCAAGAAAAGGATATTAAAGGAGTACTAATTGGAAAAGAGGAAGTCAAACTATCCCTATTTGCTGATGATATGATTGTTTACTTAAGAGATGCAAAAAACTCCACCAGAAAACTCCTAGAAACGATTAACAGCTTCAGCAAAGTGGCAGGATACAAAATTAACCTTAGAAAATCAATGGCCTTTCTTTACAACCAAGAACAGCAACCTGGAGAAAGAGATTATCAATTGTTTTTTTTATTATTTATATATTTAAGGATTCACAATATAAGAGCACAGTTGTTTTCAATCACATTGAGTTGCTCAGTTTGCCAAACAGTTAGGTAACTGGTGCTAGTATCCACAGATGATGATACATATCATTTGTTTTTCTGGGACTGTGTTACTTCACTCAGCATGATATCGTCTAGCTCCAGCCATTGTACCTGCAAAATTCATGATGTCATCTTTCTTTATTACTGCATAGAAACTCCATTGTGTAGATGTACACATTTTCTTATCCACTCTAGTTGAAGGCACTTGGGTTGGTTCCAGCTCCTTGCTATGTGAAGAGAGCTGCAATAAACATGGCTGTGCATGTATCTCTGCGGTAAGAGAGTCTGTGTGGGTACATGCCCAGGAGTGGTATGGCTGGGTCAGGTGGCAAGTTCATTCCAAGTCTTCCAAGGGTCTCCACACTGCTTTCCTATAGTGGCTGTAGGAGTTTTACTTCCCACCAGCAGTGGATGAGTGTTTTCCCCTTCCCACAACCTCTCCAGCATTGGTGTCATTTGTTTTCTGATCCTAGCCAGCCTTATTGGAGTAAGATGATATCTTAGAGTGGTTTTGATTTGCATTTCTTTAATGATTAATGATGTGAACATTTCTTGAGATGTTTTTCACCCATCTCTATTCCTCACTTGTGAAGTCTCTGTTCATCTCTTTGCTCCATCTGTTGAGTGGGTCATTTCTTTTCTTTCTTCTTTGTTTTTTTGAGTAGTTTATATATTCTGGAAATCAATGCTTTGTCAGATGATTGTGTGGTGAAGGTTTCCTCCTACTCTGTGGGATTTCTCTTCACTTCCTTGATTGTTTCTTTGATGTACAGAAGCTTTTGAGTTTAATGAAGTCCCATTTGCCAATTGTCGACCTTAATTTTTTTGCACAGCTGCTGTCGATTTAGAAGTTTTTCCTACCCTATGTCTTATAGTTGCTGCCAACTTTTTTTCTTCTATCCGCCTTCAGAGTTTGGGTTCATGTTGAGGTCCACCTGGAGTTGACTTTTGTACAGGGTGAGAGGTAGGGTTTATTTCATTCTTCTACAAGTGGTGATCCAGTTTTGCCAACACCACTTGCTGAAGATGCTGTCTTGCTCCATTGTGTCTTCTTGGCCCCCTTGTCAAATATGAGATGGCTGAAATTGTATGTGCTCAAGTTTGGATCTTCAGTTTTTGTTCCATTGTTCAACAGGTCTGTTTTGTGTGCCAGTACCAGCTGTTTTATGACTATAGCCCTGTAGTATAGTTTGAAGTCTGGTATAGAGATCTTCCCTGGATTGCTCTTTTCACTCAAGGATGTTTTGGCTATTCGGGGTCTTTTGATTTTCCAACTGAAATTAAGGACTTTTTTCTCCAAGCCTGTGAAGAAACTCTTGGGATTTTCATTGGAATAGCTTTAAATCTATACAAGTGTTTGGGTAGAAATGGACATTTTTACTATATTAATTTTCCCAATCATGAGCATGGGAGTTTTTCCATCTTCTGATCTCTTCTTCAATTTCTTCTTCAGGGGTTTAAAATTTGTTGTTTTGAGATCTTTGGTGGCTTTGGTTAGGTTTTTTTCCTCGAGTATTTTATTTTTTGAGGCTATTATGAGTGGGAAGTTCTCCTCGAATTCCTTTCTCAGTTGCTTGTTGTTGGCAAAGAAAGGCCACTGATTTTCTAGGTTAATTTTGTATCTCTGCCACTTAACTGGAGCTCTAAATCATTCTAGGAGTTTTTCTGGTAGAGTTTTTTAGCATCCCTTAGTAACCAATCATATCATCATCAAAAAGGGAAGCTTGACTTCCTCTTTTCCAATAGTACTCCTTTAATTTCCTTTTGCTTGCCTTATTGCCTAGCAAGTGTTCAAGCACTATATTGAAGAGGAGTGGTGACAGGGGGCAGCCTTGCCGAGTTCCCAGCTTTAAAGGGACTGTGCCGTCATTTCCCCATTTAGGATGATATTGGCTGTGGGTTTCTGTATATGGCTTTGATTACATTGAGGAATGATCCCTCCAACTCCAATTCCCTCTAGGACTTTAAGCATAAGAGATGCTGGAGTTTTGTCAAAGGTTTTTTTCTGATCAATGAGATGATCGTATGGTTTTTGTCTTTCAGTCTATTATATGCTTGATGATGTTTATTGATTTTCGTATGTTGAACCATCCCTGGTCTCTGGTATGGAATCCAACTTGGTCATGAATGGATGATCTTCTGATTTGGGTCTGTATGCAATTTGCCAGTATTCTGTTTAGAATTCGGGCATCTGTGTTCATTAGGGAGATGGGTCTATAGTTCTCCTTTTGGTTGTATCTTTTGCCTAGTTTTGTTAATAGAGTGATGCTGGCTTCATAGAAGGAATTTGGGAGAATTTCCTGTGTTTGTATCCTTCTAAACAATTTGAGTAATAATGGTTGTAAGTCTTTTTGAAATGTTTTATAGAATTCTGCTGTGAAACCATCTGGGCCTGGGCTTTTTTTAGTTGGGAGGTTTCTTATTACATCTTCAATTTCTTCATATATAATGGGTCTGTTTAAGCTGTGGATCTCTTCTTGGTTGAGCTTTGGTAATTCCCAGGATTTCAGATATTCATCCATTTCTTCTAGATTTTCAAACTTGGTGGAGTATAGGTTTTTGAAGTATTCCCATATGATTTTCTGGACCTTTTCATTTTCTATTTCCCTTTTCATCACCAATTGTAATGATTTGGAGTAGTTCCTTCTTTCTAACTGGGCTAGAGGTCTGTCTATCTTGTTTATTCTTTCAAAGAACCAACTTTTGGATTCATTGATTTTTTTGTATTGCTTTCTTTGTTTCTATTTCATTGATTTCTGCTCTGATTTTTGTTATTTCTTCCTGTCTGTTGCATTTAGGGTTCATCTGCTTTTGCCTCTCAAGTGCTTTTACCTGCAGTGTTAGATCATTCACTTGTGCTCTTTCTGTTTTTCTGATGTAGACACCCAGGGCTAGAAACTTACCTCTTAGGACTGCTTTTAAAGTATCCCATAGGTTTTGTTGTGTTGTATTGTCATTGTCATTCAGTTCCAAGAATGCTTTTATTTCTTTCTTTATCTCTTCCTTGACCCATTCATTATTCAAGAGTGTGTTGTTTAGTCTCCATGTGTTCTTGTAGATAGTAGGGCTTATCCTGGTGTTGATATTGAGCTTTATTACACTATGGTTTGATAGTATGCATGAAATTATTTCAATGTTTTTGTATTTGTGGAGGTTTCTTCTGTGTCCCAGTATGTTGTCTATTTTGGAGAATGTTCCGTGGGGTGCTGAGTAGAAAGTGCATTCTCTGGTATTAGGGTGGAATATTCTGTAGATATCTGTGAGGTCCATTTCCTGTATTGTATTGTTCAGTTCAGAGGTCTCTCTGTTTATTCTTTGTCTTATTGACCTGTCCAAAAGGCTCAGTGGGGTATTGAAGTCCCCTACTATGAATGTTCTGGGGTCAATCTGTGCCTTGTGGTCAGGGAGAATTTTCTTTATACAGTTTGGTGCATATATATTCATAATTGTGAAATCTTCATGGTGAATTGTTCCTTTGATAAAAATGTAATGGCCTTCTTTGTCTCTTCTGATTTCTTTTACTTTGAAGTCTATTTTGTCTGATATTAAAATAGAAACACCTGCTTTCTTTCTGTTACCATTTGCCTGGAATATTTTTTCCATCCTTTCTCTTTAAGGTGGCACCTGTCCTTGAAGGTAAGATGTGTTTCTTGTAGACAGCATATTGATGTGTTGTTCTAGTTTGTCTTCCATTGCGGTGACAAAACACTCTGACCAACACCAACCTGGGGAGGAAAGGGTTTATTCAGCTTACATTTCCTGGGTCATAGTTCATCCCTTAGGGAGCCCAAGGCAGGAACTCAGTGCAGGAACCTGGAGGCAGGAGCTGAAGCACAGGCCATGGAGGATGCTGTTTACTGGCTTGCTCCCTTGGCTCATGCCCAGCCTGCCTTCTTATTCAGTACACAACAACCTGCCCAGGGTGGCACCACTCATTGTGGGCTGGGCCCTCCCACATTGCTCAACAATCAAGACAATTTTCCACAGATGTGGCCACAGACCAATCCAATGGAGCCAATTCCCCAATTGAAGCTCCCTCAACCCAGGTGTGTCAAGTTGACACTAAAGCTATCCAGCACAATTGACCCCTTGTGAACTTGACACACAAAACACATCACTATTAAACCACCACCTTTCCAGTTCTTATCCCTAAAGTATGATTTTTAGCATTTTTAGCAACCTAAGACAGTACAACCTTAAAAGCCCCACAGTCCTTAAAATGTCCAAACACTTAAAAGTTCACAGTCTATTAAAAGTCTCTTAACTGTGGACTGCTGTAAAAACCCAAAACAAGTACTGTCTTATTTCAAAGGGAAGAGTCAGGCACACTCAAAGAAAACCTAAGTTCAGCAAGTAGCTCAAGAATGGACACCTGGAACTCACTCACAATCTTCTGTGCTCCAAAGGGTTTCGGCAGCTCCCCCTTTCCAACTCTGCTGTTGTGGCATGCACAGCTCATCTCGCAGTCCCAGGCCGACTCCATTCCACACCTGCTGCTGCTCTTGGTGGTCATCCCATGGTCCCGGCATCTCTAAAAAGCTGGGGTTGCCACTGAAACTGAGGTTGCTTCCGACCTCTCCTGATGCAAAACCTCAGATTCTCTTCCTGACCCCTGGAATCCTGGGGTCTTCACTGCAACCAAGGCCACACTCTGACCAGTGGCCTTTCTTGGCCTCTTATAGTGCCAGGCCTCAGCTGCTCTCTGTTACCCCTTCATGCTTTCAACACAAGATCCATATATTTCTGTTCCAGTTTCTCTTCCATTGCTGTGACAAAACACTCTGACCGACACCAACTTGGGGAGGAAAGGGTTCAGCTTACATCTCCTGGGTCACAGTTCATCACTTAGGGAGCCCAAGGCAGGAACTAAGGGCAGGAACCTGGAAGACAGGAGCTGAAGCACAGGCCATGGAGGACTGCTGTTCACTGGCTTGCTCCTCTGGCTCATGCCCAGCCTGCCTTCTTATACAGAATACAACAACCTGCCCAGGGTGGCACCACTCATTGTAGGCTGGGCCCTCCCACATTGCTCGACCATCAAGACAATACTCCACAGATGTGGCCACAGACCAATCCAATGGAGCCAATTCCCCAATTGAGGCTCCCTCAACACAGTGTGTCAAGTTGACACTAAAGCTATCCAGCACATGGGTTCTGTTTCCTAACCCAATCTCCCAGTCTATGTCTTTTGATTGGGGAGTTTAGTCCATTAACATTTAAGGTTATGACTGATAGGTTTGTGTTGCTTCCTTTCGCCTTATCCATTTGCGGTTTTGGTTTAGGTTTCTACTTCTGCAATTATGCTTTCATGGATTTCTCTAAGTGTCTGGGGATAGTTGCTCCTTTCTTCTGTCCTTTGAATTGCTTCAATTATTCTCTGAGAGTTGGTTTTCCGGACATGTACTCTTTCATCTTGCTTATGTCTTGGAAGGCTTTTCTCTCTCCTTCAACTATAATCAACATTTTTGCTGGGTATAGTAACCTGGGTTGGCATCTATAGTCCTTTAACACTGGGAATGCTTTGCTCCACATTATCCTTGCTTTCATAGTTTGCAGTGAGAAGTCAGTTGTAATTCTGATAGGTTTCCCCTTATAGGTCATGTGGTGGTTTGAATGTGTCCCCCATAGGCTCTAGGTATTCAGACGTTTGTCTCCAGTTGGTGGCGCTGTTTTTGGAGGTCTTGGGGTGTGTGGCCATGCTGCAGGAAGTGTGTCACTGGGGGCAGGCTTAGTGAGCTTAACAAGCCTCTGTGGTCTACAGTTGCCCTCTCTGTTTCCTGTGCTCTTTGCAAGATGTGACCCTTGGTTTGCTGCTCCAGATCCAGCCGCCACGCCTCCTGCCACAATGGACTCTAATTCCCTGGAACCGCCAATCATAAGCTCAAATAAACTCTTCCTTTTATAAGTTCCTTGGTCATGGTGCTTTATCACAGCAACAGAAAACTGACTAATACAGGTCACTTGTTGTTTCTCTCTTGTGTCTTTAAGAATTTTTTCCTTGTTTTGTGCATCTAGCATTTTAACTATGATATAGCGTGGAGAGTTTCTTTTCTCATCTTGTCTGTTTGGAGTTCTGTGTGCTTCTTGTATTTGAATTGGTTTGTCTTTTTTTAGTTTGGGAAAGTTTACTATTATTCTGTTGAAGATCTGATCAACACCATTCTCTTATTCTTCTCCTTCCTCTATTCCTATGATGTGGAGTTTTGATCTTTTCATAGTGTCTCACAGTTCCTGGTTGTTCCACTTTTGTGTATTTTTAAATTTTTCATAATCTTTACTTGAGGTTTTTAGTTGTTCTATGTTATCTTCCAGGTCTGATATTCTTTGTTCTGCTTCCTCCATTCTGCTTCTGAGACTTTTTCCATTCCTTTCCTCCTGATTGGATGAGTGTTTGATTTCCTTTTTTATTTCCCCCTCTGATTTCTTTAGTATTTCCATTTCCTTTTGGAGCTTCTCAATCTCTTCCTGTAGGTCTTTGCTTTGCTGGTTGGTTTCCTTATCTTTTTCAACACGAGATCTTTTCAGTGTGTCCACTTCCTTCTGGAGTTTGCCATTCTCTCTCTCTAGATCCTTCTTGAGTTTTTCATTCACTTTTCTTACTTCTTTGATTTGCTCTTTATAATCTTGTACTTCTTTAGGTATGTTCACAATTGTACTTCTAATATCTGTGTCCTGGGCCATCCCCAGGAGGATCCCACCGTAGGAATCTTCCACAGGGTTAGTAGAGCTTGGTGTGGAGTTAGCCTGCACCTTTCCCATGTTGTCCCTTCTTCATGTCCTTGGCATATGGGTTTCTGTTTGCTTGTATTCCAGTGTGGATCCCAGATGCCTCTTCACTCTGTTGAAGGCTTGCTTTGCTTCCCTCCTTCAGATGCCTTCGTTGTTTATTTTATTGATTTGTTTTTTTCCTTTACTCCTTGCTTATGGAGTATTGACTTCTCTAAGCTTTAGGCTTTCTATTGGAAGTCTAACTCACTCTTCCCTTTCTATTCTGAAGGTTCTTCAAAGAATCCACTTGGACACTCCTTCAGCAATCCCAGTTTGGGGGTGGTGGTGGTGGTGGTGGTGGTGGTGGTTCTGTTTAGCCCGGTACCTGTGTTTCACGTGGTCTTGGGAGATCCCCATCTCAAGACTCACCCAATCCCACCTTTTATACCAGCTGGGAGGAGAACTCCGCCCCCACAGCCACACCAGCCAATTGGGGCAAAGATCAACAAAGACAATGAAATCCAATCAAACAATCTGCCTGGCTGAAGCACCCAGCTCCTACCTGTGCTTCAGGTGGTCTTGGGAGATCCCGGATCTGAGACACAGATTTTTAACTTTCCAATATGGACTGAGGACTCATGTCTCTCCGAGAATCCTCCAAGCCTTCAATGCCAGATGGGGACTACTGAGATACCCAGCTTGTGGACTAAACAGCTAAGGGGATCATGGATCCCAGTACAGGGGTATCAAGACAGGACATGCTCTTACTGGACTTCATTTGGGGGACTATGGGAGGGAAAGACCCCAATGTGGAACAAAAGGGCAGGAATGATGGTTGTTTGGGCATGCCAAGGAGGAAGCTTCTAGCACTTCCTTAAGGAAAACATGACATCTTTTAGGGAAAAATAAATCTTCCAATTCAAGTGATATGTGTATGTATGTGTGTATGTATATATTTATGTATACACATAACTATGTATATATACCATAGCAATACAAGTTGGAGAGAACAACATCAAAAGAACTGAAAAAAAACTCTGGAAAGACTCAGAAAAAGATGCAGGATATGTATGGCAGAGTGCAGGGACTCGGGTGGGGTGGGGGGCATCGAAAGGGAAGTGACTCTAGACTCAATTGAGAGATGATGTATGACCTAAGGAAAAAGTTTAATAACAATAAAAAAAACTTAACAATAAATGTAAATGGTGTCATATATTTAAATGGAAAGCTATTTGTTATGGTGTAGACAAAATACTTGCATGAAGAACATTTGTAGGTAAGGCACTTTGCAGATGAACAAAAAAGCCTGGATTCACCTTCAGGGCCCCATTGCCTTCCCCTGGGGCTTGGTTCTGGTTGGTCCTGGCTCTGGTTTCGGGACCAGATGTCCCTAGTACATGCTCTCCTGGGGCTCTCAGAGGGCAGCTTTGAAGGTGTTTTTTGATTGCCATTGTGGGTACAGACCCTTGTGACTCATTCATTTTCCCCTCTTCTGTTCTTTATCTTCCCCTAGTAACTACTAGTGAACTCAATCAAAGTCTAGTTTCTTGATGAGATTAGAAGACTTTCCCTAGTCTTGCAACTGTTCATAAGAAGCCAAATAAAGTGATCAGTTTATTGTGAACTCTCTTTTCTCCCTCTCTGAGTCTCTGGTGTTGATTACATGAGGCTACCCTGGGGCTTGCTCCTGATAAGGCAGCTTCATGGACAGTGAACTGTTAGGTCTCTACACAATCCCAACTGTTATTCACCAACTATGTACCAGAGCATGGCATACCCTAAACAAGGCAATATGGTGATGTTTAGCAGCCCTTACTGAGAATTCTGGCTCTACTCTGAGTTAGTGTTTATCTTGAGAAAAGATTTTCCAGAGGTTGGGTAGTGGCTGGGAGGCTCCATAGACTGGTTATTTGGAAAGATTCAAGTAACTCTGTAGGAAGAATCCTATTCAGCCCTGTGAGGATTCAAAACTCCAAACCTTAACCTGTTCTTAATTATTCTAATCCTAATACACAGAGACCATAGGGCTATAATGACTTTATAATGACTATTGGGAGAAAAAAGCTAGAGAAAAACAAAGTAGTGCTAGAAATAGGGGCAGCTGAATGGGGGCAGTGGATGCATCCCAGAGATAGCTGAGTGTGGGACCCAGAGACTGGTTAGGTGATTAGAACAAAGTAAACATCCTCATCTATCATTACTGTCCTCTCATTCAGAGGCTTTGGAGGAAGACAGGCTCATCTCAAGCCATCCCATCTGACTTTTGTATCTATACCTACAGGCCACATTCTTTTAATACACACCCATGTTTAGGTCAATAGATGTAGCTCAATTGGTAGAGTATGTATCTAGTATGCAGGAGATACTGGGTACAACCCACAGCACTACTAAAAAATAAAAACCAACTCAGAAATATATTAAATGCTTATTTTGGACAAAGTTAGAAAGAGTAAAACATTTTCTTCTGTAAAATCCAGCTTATGTTCAGTTATTTTTTAAATCATTAGTTTAAGAAGTACTAGGCATCTTCTCATTGTTATCCATAAATAAGCATAATACAAAGATTGCATGAGAAATTTGAGTTACTGGGCATAGTACCTAGCTATCTGGGGCAAATAAATTTAGAGATACTATACTAATTAGAATTTCCTAAGGGTTGCTTTTACAAAAAGGGCCACCTAGCCGAGTGTGGTGGTGCACGCCTTTAATCCAAGCACTCGGGAGGCAGAGGCAGATGGATCTTTGTGAGTTCAAGGCCAGCCTGGTCTACAGAGTGAGTTCCAGGACAGCCGGGGCTACAACAAGGAGACCCTGTCTCGAAAAGACCAAAAAAAAAAAAAAAACCAAAAAACAAAGAGGCCCACCTGATATAATGTTAAAACAAAAATAAAAAAATCACAGTGCTTCTCTGTGATAAATCATCTGTACAAATGAAAGTGTGAGACTCATACCCCATTTCCTGTTAAGGTACAACCCAGAAAGGACAGGGCTCATCACGTCTCACAGCCAAACAAGGACAAGAAGTCAGCTTGCAATTGGAAGAAAGATGAGTTTCTGCTCTTAAAGGAAGACAGACAGTGAAAGTTGGACAGGTTGTGGACTCTGTTCCATGTAGAAAGAAAGTGAGAGACATGGAACTAATTTAAAAATATTAGCCTATTTTTGACCGAAGCAGCAATTAAAGGAAAAAGAGAAAGAATACAGGGGACCTTGGGACAGGCTAAAAAACTTAAATAAGACCACTTACCTCAGAAAATGGGACTAGAATAGGAATGGAATATTTGATTCCAACCATGCTTACATTCAACTTATCTCTGGTCAGTAGGGACACTTAATAGCATCAGTCCTGTAAGACAATTCATTTCAGTTAGACTGAATTTAAAATTGTAGCTCTTTTAGTCCTTTATTTTAGAAGAAACTGGTAAATCCCATGTTCACTTTTCACTGATATTAACTTAGTGTCTCTAGATCCTTGATGGTTAACATTTGCATGACACACATTAAAAAAAATATTTGGGGCCTTGTATTTATTTATTTATTATTTATTTTTGGAACCTTTAGATCTAAGGCTCTTGGAAAATAGTGGAATGAGGAGGAGAGTGAAAACAAATGCATCCCTAAACTGTAACCTGTGAAGCTTTTTTAAAATATATTTGCTTGAAATAAAGCATACTTGAAACAATAATATTTTATTATTTGCTTGATTCCTGTATAATATTTATCTCCTATTACAGTCATGATAATAGTAAGATTAACTCAAAATATCAATATTATAAATATCTCCCTCTATTTTAATGTTATAGTATGTCTAATCTTAAAACACTTCAAATAAGTGTTGTAAATCTTGAATTTTTGAAGATTAGATTACCTTAAACAAAATTATATTTTTATAATTTAAACAGTCTAGGAGTTACACTCTGAACTTCTAAGGTGAGGATTAAACTTATTGAAAAAGACTTAATGTTACTATTACATCATCCCTGCTATTTTTACTCATATTTTCCTACTTTTAGTGGGATGTGATTGCAAAATAAAAGCTGTACATATAGGCTGGGTGTGGTAGTGTAGGCCTTTAATCTCATCTGAGTTGTTTTCAGTTGTTTTCAGATCACATTGATGTTGCTCAGTTTGACATACAGTTAGTTGATTGGTGCTAGCATCCACAGATGAGGGATACCATTCATCGTTTGTTTTTCTGGGTCTGCGTTACTTCACTCAGCATGGTATCTTCTAGCTCCAGCCATGTACCTGCAAAATTCATGTTGTCATCTTTCTTCACCGCTGCATAGAACTGCATTGTGTAGATGTACCACATTTTCTCTATCCACTCGTCAGTTGAGGGCACTTGGGTTGGTTCCAGCTCCTTGCTATTGTGAAGAGAGCTGCAATGAACATGGCTGTGCATGTATCTCTGTGATAAGATGAGTCTTGTGGGTACATGCCCAGGAGTGGTATGGCTGGGTCAGGTGGCAAGTTCATTCCAATCTTCCAAGGTTTCTCCACACTACTTTCCATAGTGGCTGTACAAGTTTACATTCCCACCAGCAGTGGATGAGTGTTCCCCTTTCCCCACAACCTCTCCAGCACTGGGTGTCATTTGTTTTCTTGATCCTAGCCAGTCTTATTGGAGTAAGATGACATCTTAGAGTGGTTTTGATTTGCATTTCCTTAATGATTAATGATGTTGAGCAGTTCTTGAGGTGTTTCTCAGACATCTCTAATTCCTCGCTTGTGAAGTCTCTGTTCAGTTCTTTGCTCCATCTATTGAGCGGGTCATTTGTTTTCTTTTTTCTTTGTTTTTTGAGTAGTTTATATATTCTGGAAATCAATGCTTTGTCAGATGTATCTGCAGTGAAGGTTTCCTCCCACTCTGTGGGATTTCTCTTCACTTCCTTGATTGTTTCTTTTGATGTACAGAAGCTTTTGAGTTTGATGAGGTCCCATTTGTCAATTGTCGACCTTAATTCTTGTGCAGCTGCTGTCTGATTTAGGAAGTCTTTTCCTACGCCTATGTCTTGTAGTCTGCTGCCAACTTTTTCTTCTATCACCTTCAGAGTTTGGGGTTTCACGTTGAGGTCTTTAATCCATCTGGAGTTGACTTTTGTACAGGGTGAGAGGTAGGGGTTTAATTTCATTCTTCTACAAGTGGTGATCCAGTTTTGCCAACACCACTTGCTGAAGATGCTGTCTTTTCTCCATTGTGGTTTCTTGGCCCCCTTGTCAAATATGAGATGGCTGAAATTGTATGTGCTCAGATTTGGATCTTCGGTTTTGTTCCATTGGTCAACAGGTCTGTTTTTGTGCCAGTACCAGGCTGTTTTTATGACTATAGCCCTGTAGTATAGTTTAAAATCTGGTATAGAGATCCCTCCTGTGTAGCTCTTTTCACTCAGGATTGATTTGGCTATTCGGGGTCTTTTGTTTTTCCAAATGAATTTAAGAACTTTTGTTTCCAAGCCTGTGAAGAAACTCTTGGGGATTTTGATTGGGATTGCATTAAATCTATACAAGAGTTTTGGTAAAATGGACATTTTTACAATGTTAATTTTCCCAATCCATGAGCATGGGAGGTTTTTCCATCTTCTGAGGTCTTCTTCAATTTCTTTCTTTAAGGGTTTAAAATTTTTGTTGTAGAGGTCTTTGGTGTCTTTGGTTAGGTTTGTTCCTAGGTATCTTATTGTTTTTGAGGCTATTGTGAGTGGGAAGGTCTCTTTGAATTCTTTCTCCAGTTGCTTGTTGTTGGTGTAAAGAAAGGCCATTGATTTTCTAAGGTTAATTTTGTATCCTGCCACTTTGCTGAAGCTGTTAATCGTTTCTAGGAGTTTTCTGGTGGAGTTTTTTGCATCCCTTAAGTAAACAATCATATCATCAGCAAATAGGGATAGTTTGACTTCCTCTTTTCCAATTAGTACTCCTTTAATATCCTTTTCTTGCCTTATTGCTCTAGCAAGTGTTTCAAGCACTATATTGAAGAGGAGTGGTGACAGGGGGCAGCCTTGCCGAGTTCCTACCTTTAAAGGGAATGTTTCTGTCATTTCCCCATTTAGGATGATATTGGCTGTGGGTTTCCTGTATATGGCTTTGATTACATTGAGGAATGATCCCTCCAGTCCAATTCCCTCTAGGACTTTAAACATGAAGGGATGCTGGATTTTGTCAAAGGCTTTTTCTGCGTCAATTGAGATGATGGTGTGGTTTTTGTCTTTCAGTCCATTTATATGCTTGATGATGTTTATTGATTTTCATATGTTGAATCATCCCTGCATCTCTGGTATAAATCCAACTTGGTCATGATGGATGATCTTCTTGATGTGGGTCTGTATGTGATTTGCCCGTATCATGTTTAGAATTTTGGCATCTGTGTTCATTAGGGAGATGGGCATATAGTTCTCCTTTTTGGTTGTATCTTTGCCTGGTTTTGGTAACAGACTGATGCTGGCTTCATAGAAGGACTTTGGGAGAATTCCCTGTGTTTGTATCCTTCTGAGAAATTTGAGTAATAATGGTTGTAAGTCTTTTTGAAATGTTTTAGAGAACTCTGCCATGAAAGCATCTGGGCCTGGGCTCCTTTTAGTTGGGAGGTTTCTTATTACATCTTGAATTTCTTCATATATAATGGGTCTGTTTAAGCTGTTGATCTCTTCTTGGTTGAGCTTTGGTAATTCCCAGGATTTCAGATATTCATTCATTTCTTCTAGGTTTTCAGACTTAATAGTGTGAGGGTTTTTGAAGTATTCCCATATGATTTTCTGGATCTTTCCATTGTCTGTTGTGATATTTCCCCTTTCATCACAGATTCTATTGGTTTGGAATTGTTCCTTCTTTCCTTTGGTTAACTGGACTAGAGGTCTATCTATCTTGTTTATTCTTTCAAAGAACCAACTTTTGGATTCATTGTTTTATTGTATTGTTTTCTTTGTTTCTATTTCATTGATTTCTGCTCTGATTTTTGTTATTTCTTCCTGTCAGTTGCATTTAGGGATCATCTGTTGTTCCCTCTCAAGTGTTTTTAGCTGCAGTGTTAGATCGTTCACTTGTGCTCTTTCTGTTTTTCTAATGTAGGCACCCAGGGCTATAAACTTACCTCTTAGGACTGCTTTTAAAGTATCCCATAGATTTTGTTGTGTTGTATTATCATTGTAATTCAGTTCCAGGAGTGCTTTTATTTCTTCTTTATCTCTTTCTTGACCCATTCATTATTCAGGAGTGTGTTGTTTAGTCTCCATGTGTTCTTGTAGATGGTAGGGCCTATCCTGGTGTTGATATTGAGCTTTATTGCACTATGGTTTGATAGAATGCTTGAAATTATTTCAATCTTTTTGTATTTGTGGAGGTTTCTTCTGTGTCCCAGTATGTTGTCTATTTTGGAGAATGTCCCATGTGGTGATGAGTAGAAAGTGTATTCTCTAGTATTAGGGTGGAATATTCGGTAGATGTCTGTTAGGTCCTTTTCGTGTATTGTATCATTCAGTTCAGATGTCTCTCTGTTTATTCTTTGTCCTGTTGTCCTGTTCAAGGGCTTAGTTGGGTATTGAAGTCCCCTACTATGAGTGTACTTGGGTTAATCTGTGCCTTGTGGTCCTGGAGAATTGTCTTTATAAATTTTGGTGCACCAGAGTTTGGTGCATATATATTCATAATTGTGAAATCTTCGTGGTGAATTGTTCCTTTGATAAAAATGTAATGGCCTTCTTTGTCTCTTCTGATTTCTTTTACTTTGAAGTCTTTTTGTCTGAAATTAAAATAGCAACACCTTCTTTATTTTTGGTACCATTTGCTTGGAATATTTTTTTCCATCCTTTCACTTTAAGGTGGTGCCTATCCTTGAAGGTAAGATGTGTTTTTGTAGACAGCATATTGATGGGTTCTGTTTCCTAATCCAACCTCCCAGTCTATGTTTTTTGATTGGGGAGTTTTATCCATTAGTATTTAAGGTTATAACTGGAAGATGTGTGTTGCTTCCTTTCACCTTATTATCCATTTGTGTTTTTGGTCTAGGTTTCTACTTCTGCAGTTGTGCTTTTATTAGTTTCTCTTTCTAGGTGCCTGGGGGTAGTTGCTCCTTTCTTTTGTCCTTTGAATTTCTTATTCTCTGAAGGGTTGGTTTTCTGGACATGTATTCTTTCATCTTGTTTATGTCATGGAAGATTTTTCTCTCTCCTTCAACTATAATGAACATTTTTGCTGGATATAGTAACCTGGGTTGGCATTTATAGTCCTTTAACACTGGGAATGCTTTGCTCCACGTTCTTGCTTTCATAGTTTGCACTGAGAAGTCAGTTGTAATTCTGANGGCTGGCCTTGAACTCACAGAAATCAGCCTGCCTCTGCCTCCCGAGTGCTGGGATCAAAGGCATGTGCCACCATGCCTGGCTACTTTGAAAATCTTTGTGGGTGTGGAGATGGCTCAGTTGGTAAAATGCTTGCCACACAAGAAGGAAGGCTGAACTTGACCCTCAGCACCCACATGAAAGCCAAGCATGGCGGTGCAGACTGTAACTGTAGCTCAGGGGTGGCATGACGGGGATCCTGGAGCTCATCCAAGTTCAGTGAGAGAGCCTGTCTCAAAAAATAGAGTGGAGAGCAATAAGGAAACTTAACACATGAAAAAAGGGGGTGGAAAAAACAGGAGGTAGAAAATTATGATTATGATTATTATTATTAGAAGAAGCAGCAGCAGCAGCAACAGCAGCAGCAGTAGTAGTAGTTCATTTTGTTTTCTGGATTCTAAACATGTATGATGAAGCACGTGATGATAATATGCAAAGCTGACAGACTTGAACTTTTTTCCATTCTGACACAATCATATATCCAAAGATTATTCTTACAATAAAAACAGATCAACTTTTTGAGTCACCATGGTAATAAATGATAAAGGCTAATTCTCCAAAGTCATTAGAACTCCCTCAGCTCAGTCCAAGAATTTCAGAGACTAAAACATTAGTGATCTTTTTTATTGCTCCTTTTAAAACACAATTCTTACTGTCAGTGTACTGCTTTTTAAGACTTGTTATCTGGATGATTTATACAAATTTTTAAAGCATTACTCAATAATCTAAGCTTCCTTTTCCAATGAGTTCTCAAATTAGATTTTATTTGTCAAGTAGTAAGAAAAGAAAACCAGAAGGGGTCAGTATTTTATTTGTGATTGATTTTCTTCTAGGAAATGGATGACATGATACATTACTCCAATAAAATACCTATATTTTTGCTATAAATCTTACTCTTCAGTTAGCATTCTCCCAACTCCAAAATCATGTAAAGTTCTCTTGCATGAACACCAAAGCCACTTTCTAAAAAGACTTCATGTGTATCACTTCCAACATAGTTTCTCACTCTATTTTCCTAAATCTTCTTAAATGCAAATGGAGCTAAAGAATTACATTACAAATATGTGTGTATACATATATGTGTGTGTATACATATATATGTACACACATATATATGTATACACACATATATATGTATACACACACACACACACACACACGCACACACAGACCCCACACACGTATATGAGACAGACCAGAAATGACTGGCTCAGATTTATTTTGAGAAGCAACAATAAAGATACATACTTTGAACAGTGTTTCATGAATAAAATTGGCTTATGTTCATTATTATTTATGCTCTTCATTCTTTTTTTTTTTTTTTTTGTCTTTTCAAGACAGGGTCTCCCTATAGCCCTAGCTGTCCTGGAACTTGCTCTGTAGACCAAGCTGGCCTTGAACTCACAAAGATCCACCTGCCTCTGTCTCCCGAATTCTAGGATCAAAGGCGTGCACCACCACACCTGGCTGTTCTCTTTATTCTTATTTATTTTCTGCTGACTTGGATTAAAGTTTTTTATGTTGTATTTTATGTGCACTGACTTGTTAGCTAAGTAGCTTATTTTGATTTATTTTCATACTTGTGATGGGGTTCATAGTACACAACGTGAAATCCTATTTCACTATTTCTAACAATTTAATATCCTTAAACATAAAGCTTCTATTTCTTCATTTCATCTGTGTTATGATGAGCAGATATCAGGTGTTTTATTTCTATATGTAAGACTTCACTATATATTTCTTTCCTTTGACCATTTATTTATATTTGAAATTTGACTACATCTATTTGTGTGTGTGTGTGTGTGTGTGTGTGTGTGTGTGCCTGCACCACAACACACATGGGTAGGTAGGTCAGAGCACTTTTGTGAATCAGTTCTCTCCTTCTGTATGTGGCTCTGAGGGGTCAAACTAGGTCATCAAAATGGCTGCAAGTTTCTTTACTTGCTGACCCATCTCAACAGCTCACATTTATATTTAAAAGGAATTTTAAAAAGAAATATTGACCTTTTAAAGTGCTCTATATTTTTCTGTGGACCTCCATGTTTCTGTCTGGTGTTGTTTTTCTTCTGTTCTTTGTTTAAAGAACCTCTTTGAATATTTGTTGAGGATTCACTGATTAGTAATTCTTCCTGCTTTGTTGTCTTTATTTTTAAGTGTTATTGGTACTGAATGTAGGATGTTTTCAGGACCTTGAGTGTGCTTTCTTGATTTAAGTCTTTCAGTTTCCGGATCTTTTTCTTATCTTCATCTGTATACAATGTGAAATCTTTTTCTTTCAGTAACTTTTACTATTTTGTCTTTATCACTTTGTCATTTGACAATAATATATCTTAGGAAGTTTTTCCTTATGTTTATTGTAATAGATTCAATGATAGTATTTCATTTGTGAATTCGTGGTTTTCATCAAAATTAGGAACCTTGAGCCCTCCTGGTTTTCAAATAGTCTTATACTTCATTTTCCCTCTACTTCTGCTACTGCTATTATATATGTTAGAACCCTTGATTTTGTGTACAAATCATTTTCATTTTCACTCTTCATGCTTTGTTGGATTGGTCCTATTACTATGTCATTATATTTACTGATCTTTTTTTCTGTAGTGTCTAATTTGTTTTTAATTTCATTGACTCTCTCTCCATCTATCTATACATATACAATGTTTTTTTCATATGTTGGACTAAGGTTAGCAAACTTAATCTATAATGAATACTTTGGACTTCTCAGGACACTTGACTCTTTTTTTACATAGTTTAAATATTCAATAAAGGCTCAAGGGGTTTCATATGCAGATTTCGAAAGCTCCTTTTCTATAAAGGTCCCCAAATTTCTGGAAATCTATCTTACAACTTCCAGCTGCCTCAAGCATCTTCGCTTCCATTCTGTCTCTATTTAATTTATAATGGTTGCTATGCTCTGCTAAGCTCCCTTATCTCAATGCATAGTTCAGAAATTTCCACCAGGAATATTCTCTTCTTTCAAGAATCATCACACTCTCTCATGGCCTAATGTTTTAAAACAAAACAGTTGACACAAAGATTTTGAGTTGTGTAGCTGTTTATTATATTCAGTTCATCTTCCAGCTTTTTATTCATCTTGGCTATGTTTCTGTCATTTCAATCCTTCAAAGGGGGCTATCCACGTGACTTTATAAGTCCATAAGTTAGTATGGACTTATAAAGCCTTTTATAGCAAGGCACCTAATTATTCAGTGTCTAATCAAATTTGGAGACTAAATGAAAGAATGTTGGTGTGTTTGCTAATCTCTGACTTATTTCATGGAATGATACTCTTCTCCATTCAATGATACTTGACAGGAAATCACACAGTAGTAACATTTATAATCTGAACTTGTACCTATTCTTTTCCATTTAGTGCACCTTTTTTGACTCTTCACATAAGTTTTGTAGTGCAACTTTGGAGGCTGCCCTTACAAGAGGCAAAGGAAGCACACTCTTAGGTAAGGGCTTTGTGGATGCATATAGGCATGGCAGCAGAGCTGGCTATGTGACTACATGAACTTCCCCATTATTTAAAGCACCCAGCAGCCACTCAAGTTGTAGGTGAAAGAACAAATATCTGCTCAAATTCAGTTTTAATTCCTCAAGGTTGGGAATCATACAGTGGGTGATTATGCAGATGGGAGGTTGATGATGGAAGGGAGCTGTGTGCTTCAGAGGGTTACCAGGCGACTTTGGTGGGGAATCTCTGTGAGGTTTTTCACACTAATACACAATTGCCTTTAATGAGTACTTTAGAAATTTTATATGTAGCCACCACACTGACAACTATTCGTCTATGGTTTTATGTGAAGGTCAAACCCAGAATTTCTGTGTAGAGAAGCTAAGACAACTAGTTGCAAGGCCTATGAGACACAGTTTCCAAGAGGTTTTTGAAGGTTACTAAACTACATAACTAGTAGTTTATGCTACACAGATAAAAATAATAATTATATCTCTTCCAGTAATTTTCACTATGTAAAAATTGAGTAAATCTTGTTATGGAAAGCAACTATAACTGCTAATTGAATAAAAGTTTATTTGTATAACAGTATGTAATTTTAAAGGGTACTCTGGGCTGTCGTGTATACGCACACATACACACACACACACACACACACACACACACACACACAGAGGTATATTTCTCCCTTGTAACAACAGGAGGGTTTTCTGTACCTGAAAGGATGCTAGTATTGTAGATTATATTGTCATCCATAAGCTGAGGGGGAAAGTAATTTGAATTAGTTTAGGTAAGGCCAAGCTATAGGGAGACAGTCCAGATTCGGAGCAGGGATTAGAGGAATGCAATTAGGATGGACTGCCATCCCCTTTCCCAGCAGATAGGAGCCCATCAAGGATCTGTTCAGTTCAAGTTCATCTTTTCAACTTCAAGAGTGCCTTTATCTAGCTGTGCTTTCTCAGAAAGCTTGTTTTTAATTTATACTCTTTTTTTTTTTCTTACTCTGGAAAAAATATGTGCTCCTGTTTTGAGTTCATCTGAGTTCAAATTCTAAATGAAAGTAAATTTGTACTGCTCTTTTCTTTGTTATGGAATGTAGAAAATATCTGTGTGTTATGCCACTAGGGTTTAGTTTGGGGAAACTGGAGATGAAATTGCTGTTCATTTATCCAAGAAATATCTAGATGAGCCCATGATTATATAAGACACAAAGATGAACTAGACAGACTAAGTCCTTGTTTACATGGAGCTCACTCTCTGGTAACAGACAGATATTTAACAGAATTGTAGGTACAGTTATATTTTTTACATTCTGGTGAACAGTCTGTAAGTGCACAGAATGAATATTAAGAAACTAATTTAATCTGGGAGTTAATGGCTAAGGAATGGAAGGTGAGAGTGAGGGTGAGGATAGGGAGGTTAAATAGATGTAGGAAAAGCTGGATGAATTTGAAGAAAGTGAGAAGGCCCCTAGAGGAACTGGAGAGGGAGAGGGTGTCTGAATGGTGCAGAGGTGGTGCCTGGAGCCTCACCCCTATGGACCACACAAACCATTTTAAAGACTTCAAAGTTTATTCTAATATCAAGAGGAAATGCTGAATGCTTTGAAAACATGCTAGTGACACGATCCTATTGGTGTTTTTTGCAAAAGAATGGGTAGAAAATGGTAGGAACAGATGCAAGAAGATACCATGGAATGGTGGAAATGGGTCCATATTTCAATAATTTCCAGATGGTCCCTACCATTTTCTAACCCTTTCACATGGTCCAAGCAAATTAAACACTCTCTTTTTTTTTTCCATTTGAGACAGGGTCACCCTATAGCCCCAGCTGTTCTGGAACTTGCTCTGTAGACCAGGCTGGCCTTGAACTCACAGAGATCTGCCTGCCTCTGCCTCTTGAAGGATTAGAGGTGTGTGCCACCACACCCGGCTTTCAAACACTCTCTTATAACACTTAAAAACGGAAGCCCACTTATATGGTAAATGGCCCACAAGGAAAAGAGAAAAATGGCACAAACTTCCTGTTCTCTGTCACTATGTCAAATGTCTGACAGTCTCTCCCTCAGGAGAGACATAACTATGATGCCTATGGTGTTAATGATCTGGCTGAGCTCATCCTTCCTATACTGGCGATAGTCTGTATGGGTGGCAGTGATTGTTTTCTGTTTGGGTATTATATCAACCTTGTACCTTAGTGTATGGTTGGATCTTTTGTAATTCCTCTCCCATTCTCATTCCTTAGAACAAAACTAGATTTTTCTTCCATCTCCACCCTGAGTTATTGAAGCAGAGGACTTGTCTCTCAAGGACTTGTCCCCAAGATTCAGGAAAGAAAAGATTTGCAGGGGGTGGCGAGGGAATAGGAATGCTCAGATCTAACTATCATTGGAAATTGAAAATGAAACAAAACAAAACCATGTAACTGTGGGGTCATCAGTCCCACAGTTGAACGGGCTAGAGAGGGTATGGTGCAGGGTTTCTCCAGTAACATTCTGGAGACCACGTCAGAGGGTGCAAAGTCGTTTATTCTATGCAACAAGCAGCTTAGATAGATCTAGGGTGGGCAACCTCTACATCATATGGCCCCACCTTCCAGCACCAGCAACAAATCCTAGACCTCCGTAACATCATGCATCATCCCAGCCTGTGGGGTGTACCCAGAAAGGGGCATGCAGACAAACAAGTCAGCTCATGGTACTAAGTGCTACATCGAGTGTATTGTAGCATTGCCTAGTGTGCTAGACAGATTGTGCTAGATTGTTGTCCCACACATAACCATCATGCAGGGGCCACAGTAACTGGAAATAATTTGTTTTTGAATTATGTTGTTTTGAGTGAAATATATTGAATATCTTGGCTTCAACACTGATCTGGGCTTCTACTATGCTTGTGTTTGCTTTTTGCTTTGTTTTTTTTTTTGGTAATTTTACTGATGGAGAGAAAGGAAAAAAAATCAGTAGAGGGAATCTCCTGTAGAGACACTAGAGCATGCTTTCTGTTCTTTTCCACTACCTGGGGCTATGTAACCACAAACCACTTTTTTACAGCACTTAGTGTAAGAGCTATTTTAAAAATATCCCCTATGGAAGAACTTCTCTACGATAGGGCTATTTGAGACAAAAGTTATTCCCTGTATACTCAAGCATCTTTTCATTTCTCATCTCAGAAGGTTTCCAGAAAAATCTGTAATGAAGCCACTTAGATGAGGTCTGTAGTTTGGAACTGGCCATGGGCCATGCATCACAGTCTATACTGAGATACACATACAAACTGAGAACAGATATTTAGAAATTTCCATAACAGTTTATTGTAAATTTATATCTGTCCTTTAGTATCTCAGAATAAAGAATTTGACCTAATATTTTATGTATATTTTTTTTTTCATTTTTGTGGTAATTCATTTCTGTAGCACTTTACAAAGTATTTGATTCACAACAGATTGAGAAAACAAAAATGAAAAATCAAATTCCCTCCAAAAGGAAAGTATAGCCAGAAATAAGTAAATAGTAAGACCTGAGAAATTGTACTTCAGGTATAAAACTTGAGATCTTAGTCAAAAGGCAAAAAGAAAGAAAGAAAGAAAGAAAGAAAGAAAGAAAGAAAGAAAGGAAGGAAGAAAGAAAGAAAGAAAGAAAAGAGTACAGTTGTTTTGCCTGACTTACTGGCAAGTGCAGCTACCCTGTGGCTGGCACTGCTTTTGCCATCCTTCAAAGACATGAGACACAGCTTTTCAACCTTCCAATATGGACTGAAGACTCATGTCTCTCCAAGAATCCTCCAAACCCTCAGTGCTAGATGGGGACTGCTCAGACATTCAACTTGTGGACTGAGCTACTACTAGAGTTTCAGCCTTTTCAGAGTATAGACTGCCATTGTTAGACTACTCAGGCTGTATCATGGAGGCCAGTACAGGAAGATCAAGACAGGATGCAGTGCTTACTAGACCTCATTTGATGACCATGGGAAGGGAAGACCCCAGTGTGGAGCACAAGGGCAGAACTGATGGTGGTTTGGGCTTGCCAAGGAGGAGACTTCAAACATCACATCTTTCAGCCTAATAAAGAAAAAAAAACATAAGCTGAAGATGCTAAAACCTATGATATATGTGGCATGCATATATGCATATTTTGGAGTGATGCATATTGGAAGGAATAACAACAACAACAACAACAAAAAGACCGGGTCAAAGAACTGACTGAAACGGTGAACTTCTGCTTGAAACAGTAAACTTCTGCATTGAGAATTTTGAGAGACTGAGAAAAAGATGAAAAACATGTTTGGCAGAATGCATGAGCTCTGATGGGGTGGGGGGGCAGGTAGGGGGGCACAGGTCTAGATTTGATTTGAAATTTTATATGAAATGCACAATGCTTTAATAAAAAATGGCTTTGAAAAAAAGAAAAGAAAAATCAAATTCCCAGGGTGGGAGGAGAGATCATTTAATAAAATGCTTGGGACCTGAGTTTGATCCTTAAAATTCATGTAAAAAAATCACTGGGTATGGTGGTACATAGTTGGAATCCAGTTGTTGGAAAGGCAGATACAGGCAGGTCACTGGGGCATTATTAGCTTCCAGCCTGACTCAGTTGTCATGTTCCAAGACAATCAGAGACCCTATAACAAAAACAGGTGAACAGTCCCTGAGGAACAATGCCCAAGGTTGAACTCTAGCTTCCATGGACACTCCCACATATATGTATGCCCACACATACTGAAATACATTATTACATATGCATATACCCCAAATGCCTGGTTATGACTTTGATAGTCTATCTTATAACCTCTTTTTTAATCTGTATTTCAAGTTAAAAAGTGAAAAAAGCAATAGAAGAACATGCAGAAAACCATTATTGGTCTATTACAATACATAGAGAGGCATCAGCTTTGAACTGAATCAATGACACATGGGAAGAACAGCTTTTCGAAAAGCCCTCAAGTTCATAGTCAGTGGTTATGACTGGACTCATCAGCATGTCTATTGCTCTTTGGTATCTCCATTATCTATCTATAGTAACATTGTGGAAGAACACCAAATAAGCATAAAGCCAATGGTATGAAGCAGTAGACCTCTACTTTGTTCATTGGCTTCGGGACTGGACAAGGGTGCTCATACAATCAGCTGGCAATGGAGCTGGGGAATAGCTGGCCTGGAATGGTCTCAGTTGGGGTGACCTTGTCCACATGGTCTCTCCATCTCTAGTAGACTAGTTTGATATTGTTCTTGTACAGACACAGAGTTCCAAGATGACACACGGAAAGCTGCAAAGCCCTTGTTGCATGGCCGTGGTGGAACTGGTACAGTGTCCTTCTCAGAGGATGAATTCAGGGGTGGAGAAATGGCCTCTACTGA
Organism: Rhizomys pruinosus; assembly: GCA_009823505.1. Lineage (NCBI taxonomy): Eukaryota > Metazoa > Chordata > Mammalia > Rodentia > Spalacidae > Rhizomys > Rhizomys pruinosus. The sequence goes on from VZQC01006909.1 coordinate 391,256, forward strand.
AAAGGTGTGAGCTGACAAAAGGAAAGGAACTTGTCAGTTTTGCAAAAGCTGTCTGCTTTCTGGCTTGTAGTCCAGCTTTACATTTTCTAGGACATGGGAGAGGGCGCAGCTTTCATAGTACTTGACACTCTGCCTCCAGGGCTCTGGAAGAAATACTGCCCTTCTCCTTCAAGGGACCAAAATAGACACCATTAACTGATTACTATACTCTGCTGATGAACTTGGACGTGGCTTTAGAATCTTTCAGAATTGGATTTACCAGTTGAAATCTATCACTCAACACTGTCATTCCAGACAATGGACAGGTAGCTCAGGAGCCATACAGCCCCTCTAGAGGGCAGTGGACATGCAGTATGCAGTTAATGAAAGGTGACCCTACCATCCAAGGCATTAATCTTGACCCCCTCACAGGCCACTGTGGTCCAATTATGTGACCTATGAACATCTATACACCCAACTGAAATGCAGAGAATAGCCAAGCATTTCGTTAAGGACAGATATGTCTTCCCACATATCACAGGCTGCATATGGGGTCCTCTGAGCTGCTCTGGGTTAAAGCATGGAGTATTTGTTAGTGCGGAGATTATGGGGGATAGCACACATGGTTAGAATAATTGAAATCTGCAGTAAAGGCACAAAGGAAACCTTGAATGCATTAGGTAACATACTGGGCCTGAATTCGGTACATTGATAAAATCCTACTTTGGATGCTCTCCATGGTCCTAAAGACAAGAAGCAAAGGGATATGGAACTGGAAGCTGTGAGAGAGGATGAAAGTTTCCTGGTACAGCAATAATGTCCTTAGCTGGTGGGCACAGGAGTGGCCCTTTAGGATCCGAGGGCATGGCAGACCAGCAGCGGGGTGGGGTGCGGGGGGAGACATGGGGACACGGCACGACGGAGTGGCTGCTGAGCTCCGGGCAGGAGGAAAGGCCTTGCTTCCTTACAATCTGCTGAAATTTGCCTCTGTAACAGTGACAAAGCTTTCAGAGAAGAATAATGGAACCCTCAGGACTTGAGAGAGATGGAGCCACTCTGTGCTCGCCCTCTGCTCTGCAGTGTCTCTGTGCCACATGCACACTAGGGTGGATTTCATGCACTCATATCTTTGGGATCGTGGTCCCATTCTACAGAGAGCTGAACAAGGTGGAGTCATTTGTCTGGGCAAATTAGAGTCAGTTAAAGGATGAATATTCAGCTTGGTCTATAACATGCACCAGGTGAGGGTATGAGAGCTTGATAAAGGGAAGTTCCAGGGCTGCGAAGGTCAGGAAGCAGACTGGCTACAGGGAGGACTGGGCCAGCTGTAGCTAGAAGATAGGCCTGCTATGGTCGGAACCATTTTTCTTTAGATATTCTTGCAAGCTCCCCCATGTATTTGATTCTCTATGTAGACTTTGACAGCCCCAATTCCCAGTAGCAGGGCATAGGGAAGGGCAGGCTCAGGAGGAGAGGCTTAGGCTCAGATGTATGAAAACCACTTTAGGAACATGCTCAGGGGTTTACAGCTTAAGCTTCCCAAAGGAAAAGGAGCAGTTCCTCATAAAGCCTAGCCAAAGGGAGCTTATGGACCAGAGCAGATGGGATCCAAAGATGGGTGCTGGAGGCCCATCTAACCAGTCAGCTCCAGATAGCACCAAGGTTCTGTCTGATGCCACAAGCCATGGGGAGCTGGAACATGGAGACAGGTAGTCATGTCTTGGAACTGTGCACGCAGCACAGGTGGAGAATGTCAGCATCATAGAGGCTGAAGCTGAAGGAGAGGCTGATTGCAAGAGGCACCCTCCCTGTGGCACCCCAAATTCTCCTTTTCCAGGCCCAGACAGACAAGAAGGGGGGAGCTAGAATGTCAGCCACTAGGAATGAAAAGCTTGGAACTTTGCAAGGAAATGCAGTTGGTTTACAGCTGAAAAATGGGTGGATTTTTTAATCACTCTTGAGTGCATTCTCTGCTGCTACTCAAATATCTTAGGCCTTCCTTTCATATGGATCCAAGTTCAGAAGTAAGGTCTTATGGACTCTAAATTTTGGCTCTTTTATGTTGTAGTATTTTGAAGCAGTCATTTATCATAGACTCTTATTGGAAAGATCCAGAAGAACACGAAGTTGCCTGGAATTTCAGGAGAGATTTGAGTTAGACATGGCACAGGACTTCCTGAGCTAACAGGCACTAACATGAGAGAAAGAAGTTACTTCTGTCATATTCTCTCTTTTTTCTCTGCCCCTTCCCTTGCTCTTTGGAGCCTTTTCCCCTCTTTCTTTTGCATTTCACTCCTTGATTTTAGTCAGAGCTGAAAGAGGCTTCATTACCATGAACTTGCTCATGACTGGGAGGGAGGGAAATGAAGACTGTCCTCCCGTGGCTCCCGGAGAGCCGAGATGACAACCTTATGTTAAATTTATGTGTCCTCATTTTTGTTGAGTATGACTATATTTCTGTACATTTTATTTCATGCTTTAAACATTTATGTTCTTGTGTTATGATTAATTAAGTGCAGTAAAATGAAGTGTTTGCAAGTATTTTCTAAGGAGAGAGAAAAACCTCATTCTCTGGAGTCCTTGGACTCAGGCCTCTCTCACTCTTGCCAGTCTCTACTTCGCTCTGCTCTAGTCTTGCTTGCCACCTCTCTTTATCCCTCCCGTTTGGGTCCTCAGAGCCAGTCCTTCCAGTCCCCAGTTCATCAGAGCATTTGTAGCGGGAGAGTATCCCCACAGCAACCTCAGAATCAGCACCCTTCTCTTCCCCTCCACCCCCTCTTCTCTTCCATTCTCTTCTCCTTTTCCCACCTGTGCAATCTCCATTTCTCCACCTCATTAGACCCCTTCCATAATACATTCTATCTTGGACACAGCAGTGACTAACAGAATTCCATCTGTCATATTATGGAGCCAAGGGAATCCCAAGAAAGTGGAAGAGGGATCTCTCTTGGACCTTGTTTGTGCCTATGAGTCAGCTGAGAGATGAGTCACAAGACAAGAGCATTTCAGGGTCATCTCTAATCGGCAGGAAAATGATCTGCACGTGTGTGTGTGTGTGTGTGTGTGTGTGTGTGTGTGTGTGTGTGTGTGTTTGAAGGCAGAAGAATACTGGGGATGTTTTCTCTCAGGCACCACCTACACCCCCAATACCCAACTTTTTTTTAAAGATAGTGTTGTATCTCTCACACTGGCCTGTAGCTCACCAATAGAGCTAGGCTGGCTGGCCAGTGATTTACCTGTCCTTATCTCCCCAGGGCTAGAATAACAAGCATACCACTGCACCCAGCTTTCCTGTACATGGGTTCTAGGAATTAAACTTGGGTCCTAAGGCTTGCAAGGCAAGTGCTTGACTAACTGAGCCATTGTGTAGCTCCAAACACCCCCTTTGAAATAACTGGAAAGTCAAGTGGAATTTATCCCAATAGATTACTGAAACCTTCCCCTCCTCATTCTTTATAATTCAAAAGAAAGGCCATGCAAGGGTTGTTTTAGAGAGGTCTCATTGCATGCTTTAGTTGATTGTTTAGTGGCTTTGGGGAAAGATTTAAAGGAGCTACTGAAGAAACAGCCATGTATCTACATCAGTGATTATCAAACTTCAGAGACTATATGGCTTATCTGGTGCGACTCCTGACATCACCTCCAAAGATCCTGGTTCAGGGGCCCCTGAAACTTCATTTGAAGCAATTCCCAGGCAATACAGAACAGGTGGTTCATGGGTTAGGCATTCCAAGAGACACTCTTTAAATGACTAAAAGCTGCCATTGTTCTTGAAATGAAGGTGAGGAGGAGTATTATGAGCAATCCTGTTATCCCACAAGTACTTGAGTGCCCACTATACTATATGCAAACTTCTGTGTGAGTACCAAGAGACGAGGAACCAGAAGCCTAGGCCCATACCAGCACTTCTCCATCTGCCTTTAATTGCTCCTCCAAGTTCTAAAACTAAAGCCATTTATCCACACCGCAGAGTGCATGAGTGCCCACTTCTGCATGTTCTTCCTTGGGCTTCATACACTAGACATGGGACCACAGAATAAACACATAAACAGGTCAAGAAAATAAGACATTGAATACATTCACAGAGGCAGTAGCAGCAGCAACAGTGACTGCAGGAATAGCTGAATAGAGATCTAGACTGGAGTAACGTCCAACTCAAAACTGTCCCACTGTCTCCATGGAAAAGTTATTAAGCTCATTTCATAGCACGGCCTTTCTTCTAAAGTTCTTTGAAAATGGGAAAGACATCATGCCCCCCTCCTGCCTTTGATCAGAAATGGTGTTTGTATGCTTGCCTTGCTGCTTGTGAGCTCAGCTGGGATTTCGGAGCCCAACCCTGAGGTGGCAAGTGAGCCTCTAGGTCCCCGGCACAGCTCCCATTGGGAGCCTCGTCTTCTGCCGCTTTATAGCTCCCGAGCAATCATTCTGATTGTGCGAGTTCTGATTCTTGCCTCCTCCTCTTAATTATCGTCTACTCCACAGAGATTAGGGAAATGTCCTTGCTAAGGGTCTCAGGCAAGATATTTTCCTTCCCTTTCTTTTACCTGTAAAAACTATGAATACTCGGCCTGGAGCAAAGCTGGTTAGATGCTTTGAAGACTCTGAAGAGGCAGGAGGTGGCAGGGGCACCAATTCTCCCAGGCTCTGTTCTCAGCATCTTGCAGCTGCCACGCAGTGGCACAGAGACCGTGAGATGTCTGTGTATGCGTACATTTGTGTCTACGAGATCTGAATATACATATAATGTAAAGCCCTTCATTTAAGCATGACTGACTTATCAAGGGTCTCTTCAGATCAAACTTGATTTAATGGCCTAAAGAATATGACAGAATACATGAAGTCCAGTGAGGTGGGTATATGGGGAATGTGTATGGGACAGGGAGTATAAAGATGATTAAGGTGTTTTATATGAAATGGACAAAATGCAAGAAAAATATACAAAAATAAAGTGAGAAGAGTATATTCAAAGAAGCTTTATACAAGAATCCATTTTGGAATTTTATATATTAATTGGCTATCAGTTTTCTGTTTAGTATGAGTCAACTTAATATTCTCTGTCTCTCCATATGCCTGTCTCTCTCTGCGTGTGTGTGTGTGTGTGTGTGTGTGTGTGACTACAACTCACCTGTACCTGTCCCAATGAGAGCTATACATTTAATACCCAGAATACACACAAGAACTTAGTGCAAATAGTTATTTTATGTTAGAGGACTGGAGGATGATAGACCTGAAAAATCCCATCTGTGCAACCAGGTTAGGAAAAGCTGGTCCAGGTGGAGAAGAAATGGCTTTGTACTTCTTGAGTATAACTGAAGGGCAAGACCCAGAGAAGGTAGTTACCATGTGCCCGCATGTGGGTTGCTGGGTTGATTTACTGTGCTTTGAACTCAAAGTTCCTTGGAAATTGTGAGTTGTTTTATGTGGTATTATAATGGTTTCACTGGGGCCTGACAAGAGTAACAGTGTTCGGAACTGAGAACAGCAAGCATTTGTACCAGATGCATGTATTATAGTCACTCGTTTATTCCCATGTATTTGAATACACACACACACACACACACACACACACACACACACATATATATGTATGCGTATGCATACATATATATGTGTGTGTGTATGTGTGTATATGTATGTATATACATATATGTGTGTGTGTGTGTGTGTGTGTGTGTGTGTGTGTAGTCTGAGTGCCTATTAGAAGTATTACATAGTACTAGGGTACAGGAAGGAACTATTATGGACTAGGGTTTTTAATTAATTTGTTGATTTTTCACAATGGTTCTGTGATGTGATAATTTTTTTATCTCCATACCACAGTGAGGAAATGAAAGCTTAAAGAGTTTACATGACAGATTGAAGTTCACACAGCTCATGACAGTGGTGTTGCCTGACTGCAAACCTGCTGGCAACAGACCCTGTGCTTATAATCCCTATCTTCTACCCATGCCTTGCCCCGTTCTCCACTGGATATTCTGTAGGATTCTTAGAGCTGAACACAAAATGCAGCCCTGGTGTATGTCATCCAGCACTCTAGACCAACAGTCTGACTGGCGGATCCACTCTAAATTGCATTCCCACTGTAGAGATAAGACTCGGATCTGTGTGTCTTCAGCAGTGATCCTGGTGTTCAGGCTGCCCTCTCTCTTACCCTGTGTGCTTCCTACCAGGTCTTCTATTTGTGATGTGCCCACTCCCAGCTAAGGCTGGCTTGAACTCCTCAGCCCACAGTCTCCCTGACATCTCCCAGGACTGAGGTCTTCAAGGCCTCCCTGACTCCTGGTGTGTGTTCAAAAATGTAACACGTCTCACCATTTGCTACACAACAAAAAGTCTTTGGAAAAATAAATTAATTCCAGACTTGAAAAAAAAAACCCAGCAATGCCTTTTCCTCCAAGTTAATTAATTTGAGCACTATTTTCAGGAAAAGCGTTTCTTAAATCCCTATCGCTGTAGGCAATTTTCTTGCCACAATCACTCAGTGTTCCTGACAGAAAAGAGCATAATCACTCCTTGACAGAAGGTGACTGGCAGAAAGAAGGCTGAGGGGAGGCAGACTTCCACAGCCACTGAAGGAGCAGGGTATCCTCCCAGGTCAACCTTGCCAGTCCTGGGGAGGCTCTGGTACTGGTAAGCACAGTTCTCTCAAGAGAATACTGACACTGGATGGTTCATGGCACCAGGTATGGGATTCCCCACCCCTCCATGTATCTACTTTCCTGGATTTCTGCCTCAGCATCCTTTTAAGTCCAAGGGCTCTGTTTGGGGTTAGAAAGGACAATTATTGATGAGAAGTTTGTGCTGGGGGCTTCTTCTGTACCTAGCAATCCCCAGTACCCACCTAACAAGCCAGGCACCGTGGTACATGCCTGTAATCCCAGCACTTCGGAAGCAGAGCCAGGAGGATCCCAGGGCTTGGCTTGCTTGCCTAGCCTTCTGGGTGAGCTGCTCCACATTCAGTGAAAGACACTGTCTCAAATCATAAGGTGGAAAGTGATGGAGAAACATACCAGATCTACATATATGCACACATGAGCATGTACATATAAACTCACACACAACGTACATATTGTATAAACAGTGTGAATGAGCCTGCCAGTTCCTTTCTTCCTAGAGACAGCCAGAAAATCACCCCATCACTGGTGCCCTGAGCTATTAGCAGTAATAATAGCTCCCATTCATCAAGCAATCAGGCCCTAGGCTAAGCATTTTATGTGTTTGCATACATTATTTCCTGAAGTCCTTTCTCTTTTAAAATTTTTTATGTGTGTCATTGTATTGCCTGCATGTATATAACTATACCCTGTCATACATTGCCCATGGATGTCAGAAGAGGGCATTGAATCCCCTGGAACTGGAGTTCCAGATGGTTGTTAGCTGCCATGTGGGTGCTGGGACTTGAACGTGGGTCCTCTGTAAGAGCCGAACCATCTCTTCAGCTCCTTGAAGTCCTTTCAGCAACACTGAGAAGTTGCTGTTTTCATCATTAGTTTACAGAAGCAGAAACAGGTTGAGACAACATGACACACCCAGTCATCAGAGAGCCAGGAGCCGAGCTCCCGTCTACCGGGTGGTCCACAGGTGTTATTCATCCACTCTGCTTCAGCCTGCTCCATTGCCCGTCCTTATGTCAGGTCGTGGGCCAGGGAACAAGGAGCTGGGAACCCCCAAGACAAAGGCCTGCTTCTTTCGTTTATTGACCAAGACTTTTCTGACTTTAGACAGATCAATACATTGCTAGCCCCCCAACAAAAGAATAGAATCCGCTCCTGGAGGGTGAAGCGATGCTGAGAGTCCTTGGGGCATCAGGGGAGACATCCCAGAGCTGACCTGCACAGCAAGGTGTCGGGTAGAAAGTTGTCAGTTTGGCAGCTGCTCCATTATCTCCAGCCTGGGGTTTCCTCGAATCATCTTTGAGCTTCAAATTGTTCTTGAGTAAATTGAGGATCAAATACTTGCCTCTCAGGGTTTTCTGAGCATTAAATGAGAGAATATATTTAAATGGCTTAACACAGTGCTAGGCTTAAAGAAGTGTTCAGGCAAGGCTGGCTATTAGTACTAATTGTTTCCTCTTCCAAGTGGCAAGCAGCAAACCTCCACAGCTCCTGCGTGCATTTCCACCTGTGAGCCTCAGGGCTCTGCGCCAGACCTGTGCGGCTTGATCTCCTCTGGGCTCTGACCCTGCCTGCCTGCCTTGTGACCCTCGCCACCCTGCTTCTCCTCTCAGAGACTCAGTCACCATTTTCAAAATGGGAAATCCATAGTCTGTGCCTGCTGAGGTTTGTAAAGGGGAAGAGGGAGGACGAGAGGACTAACTAAAGCACAGAACAGGGCTGCGGCACTGCAGAGGCCTGGGAGGTGACAGATGGTTGATCTCTTTGTTATTATCATATGGCTAATGCCACACACCCCATGGAGCTGTCCCAAGTGCCTGAGAAAGCTAGGCTGCACAGAGTCTCTTCCTTGCCTGGAGATGAGAAAGGCAACTCAATTCCTAGTTCATTAGAGGAGGCAGTGTACTGCTAAATGAGTCCCCTAGGACTTGGGTGTAATAGCCAGTATGCTGAGAATTACCTGCACAGAGCTTGTCCCTCATCACCCTAACCTGCCCTAGGCAGGCGAGACCATACAAGCAGCTGAGTTGCAGACCTGGGCCAATCACAAGGCAACGTGACAACTGCACTAAGAGGAGAGCAGAATTCAAACAGTACATAAACCCTAACCTTGCCCCCAATAAACAAATCTGTGGCAGCTCACCCTCTGCCTGCGTTCACCTGATTCCCATGGTCTGTGTCTTGAATCTGCACCTCTTACCCCCTTTTGTTTACGGTCGGACTACGAAATTCCCCAGCAGGCCTGGGGGATTGTCTACACTTGGGGACATTTCTAAAAAAATTTTTTAAGTCAATCTGCAGAGACTAGAGCAAGGATAGAGCAGTCCTTTCCTTACCTCTTCCACATTCATGTTTCAACTTTGGTCAGAGCCCAGCCTCCATCTCAGGGACGCCTCTCTGTATTCTTTACTGAGTCGCATGTTTGGAAGCCTGCCTGGTGTTCTGACCCTTTGCCTCAGCAGCATATTTAGAAGGCTCCTCTAACAGCAGCCTTCAGCCTTGTCTGTCAGAAGGAGGCAGATGATTTTGTGTTTTCAGTCTTTACTACCACCTAACTCTTCATTCCAATCACAAAAAAATATTAGTGTTAAGCGAGGTGTGGTGGCACATGCCTCTAACCCCAGCACTGGGGAGGCAGAGGCAGGTGGATCTCTGTAAGTTCAAGGCCAGCCTGTTCTACAGAGCGAGTTCCAGGCCAGCTGGGACTAAAAGGGAGACCCTGTCTCAAAAAAAAAATTAGTGTGTGTGCCTCTGTGTCTGTATTTTTATCTATGTGCTCATGGTGTGTGTGCGTGCATGCATGCATGCACGTGCGCGTGCTATGGTGTGTATGTATAGGTCAGAGGACAACTTTGTTGAGTTGGTGGTCTTTCTCCTTTATGTGGGCTCCAGAGAACAAACCCAGATCATCAGACTTTCAGAGCTAGGCACCGTCACTCACAGAACCATATTTCCAGTTTTCTCTCTCTCTGTTTTTGATATATTTCTCTTCAACAAACCCAGTGGTCTATTCAACCTCTTAACCCAGTGGCATGTTAAAATGACTTGGGATAACTGAACTTCAAAAAATTCCTGGTACCCAAGTCCCATTTCAGCCCAACCAGAGAGGAAGGTTCAGGGGTAAGATAAAGGGAGGGCCTCAGTTTTCTTTCAGAGTTTTACAAGTAACTATAAAACCTGAGTTGAGAATTGGTATCCTCATTCTTACTCCATATCCAATAGAAAAATGTGGCCATATCCTATGTAACATAAACACTTACACATGGTAATCATATGTGCCATGCAACATTTAACCCTGTAATATCTGCATGCTATAAACATATTGATAGTATAGTCAACATACATGTCATGTACTATTAATACATGTGAATAAACAAATGACTTATGAACACATTAATATTTATAGGTTATATGTTGGCAAAATGTACCACCCTCAAAGGTTAGTGAGAAGGTTCCAATGAGATGGTTCTGCAGAAATTCCATATCAAGTAGCAGCCATTTGTTGCCTTGGCTCCTCAGACCCACTTTGGATACCAGACTTGGTGCTCTGGATGCCTGGGAAATGTGGTCTTGCTTCTCATTTGGTGCTTTTCCAGCTCTTTGCTCCCCAGCTTTCCTCAGGCAACCCCTGTTGACCCTCACCAGCCTCACGGTGTCTCCTGAGCCTGGCTGACTTCAGCGGTGGCTCCCTGGTACAGATCTTGTGACAGGACGGAGCCCTCAACTTCATGTCATTTGTAAACTGATCTGACCTTCCATTGGGTAAGAGATGAAATAGTCTCTGCAGAGACAATGTAGCTATTTACGTCTTCTAGTCTGGACAGGGCTCTGTGGCAGCAGGCCCATTAGCCAGCCTACTAAGTGAGGTGATTTGCCCCTGCATGGAGAGTCAGCACTTCACAGCTGTGAGCGTCAGATCAGACTGAGCCTGTGTTTAATCCATTTTCATGCAACAGTCCCTTCTCCTGATCCCACATGTGAAATCCATTACTACACATTAGGGGATGTTTAGGACATTAGTGGAACATTTTTCTCTACCACTGTTTGCATCAAGTCAGGAAGAGTAATCATTACCACATGACTAGGGGTGGACTTTATGAGCAGAGAGGGAAGAGATGATGGAACTAAGTAAGTTAAGTGAATGTAGAATGCCAGGGACTCAGGAGACCATGCCAGGCTTCCAGTGATGGGCAAGGTGGGTAAGAATCCACCAAGAAAATGGGCTCCCAGCCTCACTCATTGTGAGCCTCACTTGGCACAGTTTTACACCAGAGGTTTAGTGACACCCTTGGCAGCCTGGGTTGAAAATCAGGCCTCCTTGACATGAATCCCAGCCACTGCAGTGCCGTGATGCCCTGAACAAGCCATCCAGTCTCTGTCACCCATGTCTTCACACGAAAGACTGGGGTAAAACAGCACCCTAATGAGAAGACCCTTGGGAGAAATAAAATGGAAGAGGCAACATGAGTAAAAGGTTTAGTCCAGCATCTGGAGCCACTTGTAAACTTCAATAAGTGCTTTAAAATAAAAGGCTTCTTTCCTCCTCTTTAATCACAGAGCCCCTCTTCCTTCAGGGCTTCAACCATGCAAAGCTCCTCATGCACAATCTGTCCTCCTGCTTGTGGCACCTGTGCCAAGGCCTGCCTTGCTTAGCTGTGAAATCCTTCCTTGCTCCAGTCCTAAGTGGAACTGGTGCATTCAAATAAACACATAAGACATACACACCTGCCCCCCCCATGCATGCATGAAGACAAAGGAAGCGGATGAAGGTTAATTTTTTTGGCCCCTTCTCATAATGATTCATCCATAACGATTTCTACTGGTTGTATTTTCTTCTGTGACAGAAACAATTTACTGCATTCTTGCAAAGCCCATTTTCTCAGCGTGATCTAGTTGTGTGGTGGTTTGGGAAGTAATTTACTGATAGTTTGCTTCAAAATTGCTTACAAAGACAAAGGGGTTCTGTTGACATCAAGGTGTATTCCGTATGGGCTGGAAAAATAGGATGAAACAATTTAAAAAGGAAAAACATAGTATTATCATCACTCTGAACTTGGGTTGTAAATCGCACGCCCTGAGTTGAGACTGCCCTCTCCTCCTCCTCACTCTGTGTCTTGCTCTGGTGGCCAGGGGTGGATTGTTTGTTTGCATGGGTAAATTCATGATATGTCCTGTCAGAAGCACATTTTTGTATTTGATCATAAGCCCCATTTGCAGGATGCCAATGTGTGCTGTTCTTCTGAGTTCTGTACTACACGCTATGGAAGACAAACAATGACTGTGAGATTCATACTGTAGAGGGTTCCACCACTGTTCTACAGGTGCTGTCCTTGGTCCCAAACTCTTTTTTTCCCCTTGGTCATTCTTCATCCTGAGAGTGTTGATTCCGGCCCTGACTCCCATTCTTCTCTTTCCAAATTGGAACCAGAGAGCTGGACTTTCACTCCTTGGCTTTGGGCAAAGCAGGGAGCCTGTCCTGCTCTTCCTTGCTCTCTCCACGGAGGAGGGAACCTCATTCTCAGTCCATAATCTGCTCCGAACTGAGCTCTCCAAATTAGACGGGATTTGGACTTCGTTTTGGTCTTAGGGTTGGGGCATACATTTATTAGTTTTGCCCAAGGTTTTATACTCATTTTAAAATTAATAGTGATTTTAGGGTTTTTATAATGGGCAAGGTTTATGATCATTGGTCTAATCCCCTAAGCTTAAATCCTAAGCCAACATGAATTATGCTCAGGAAAGCCTAAGCAGCTGCAGATCTTTGATTTCCTGAGCAGTTGACATGAAGAGGGAGGAGGGAGAAGCGGCCATTGTGAACTAACTCTTCTCACAGACTAAGAGAAGCTTGCGGACATTTATTGTTAGAGAAAGGGGCCTCTTGAACATAACAGATTGAATTTTTCTGACAATGAATTCTTCTAAGTTATACTTTAAAAAATAGGGTTAAATAGAGATGGTGGTAGTGTATAGATCTTGGCTCTCTCTATGCTTTACTAAAATATTAAGATTATTGTGTTAAATTTATGGAAAATGTATAGCTTATGGTTTACTCTTTAGTAATTTCCTGATTCATAACCATGTCTTGAAAATGTACTCTGTGTTAGCATTCTAGAGGCATCTAAAGAGATGGTATATGTGGTCTTGTACAATAACTTTTATGTTCTGTGACCAAAATATCTCACAGAAACAACATCAAAAGGAAATATTTATTTGGGCTCCTGATATCAGAGGGTTCTGGTCTGTATTTGCTTGGCCCCAAGCAGATGAGCAGGACATCATGAGGAGAGGAGTGTGCACCTGAGTATGTGTGTGTGTGTGTGTGTGTGTGTGTGTGTGTGTGTTGTGTGTATGTAGACTTATTCATATCATAACACACAGGAAGCAGAGGATGCAGCAGGAACCATGGGTATACCCTGCAAAGTGCCAAGAGCCGCCTGTACTCCCTGACGACCTGCTACTCCCTACTTGCATGGGCTAATCCCATGGCTACCGGAAGTCCTTAGCCTCTGAAAATAGCAGCACTGGCTGGGAATACACACATTCAACACATGAACCTGTGTGGGAGTTTTCAGATTCAAACCATTAGCAAATGATGACTTGGGTGCCCTTCGGAGTCAAGATTCTGTTATTTTATGTCCCTTAGCTCATTTGCTGGAGTGGAAAAAAAAGTTGGGTTTCCAAAGTGAGGCTGACTTGATATGACTCACCTTCCAATCCATTCATCCTGCCCCTGACATCTTGTTCTTCCTCCCCTAGGTCTATTCTTGCCAACATACTATGAGAAGATACACATTTCCATTTAAACAAAAGCCCCTGGAAATGACTGTGACACTGATGAAATTTGACTCTGACACCCATGAAATTTGGGTGTCAGAGTCAAATTTTAAAAGAGACCAAGTTTCAAACAAGAAGTTCCAAATTCCACCTGTGTCACATTCATTGGTCCTGATTTCTACCAAGGACTGGGCATGTGCTAATTTGTACTGTTATCTGTGGCAATTGGGTTCCAAGGACAGAAATGTGCTGATCTGCTTCTCAAGTCTCAGAGCTGTGCAATTAGGTACAAAGTCCAATGATTCTTCACATTCAATATTTAAGATGAATTGTGTTGCTACTACTCACCCACTGGCTACAATCACAGGCAGCAGCAATGCCCTTGAGTGGCCCAGGAGAGACAGCACCTGGAAGACGTCAGCTTTGACTACAGTTGTCACTAAGCCTCTTCTGGACATTTGGTCAAATTAAAGGACTCATCTTCCTTATCTTCCCATGTGGAGGTTGCTGAGCTTAGATAAGAGGCCCTGGGATTCTGTAGAGGAGGCTGACAACCTTCTTGATCTGTTGGAAAGCCCAGGAGAGACACATGTCTAGGTAATAATAGAACCAGCTACTTGACAAAGCTCTTAATTTATTAGAGGGACGCTTCTGATAGTAGGTTGGAGCTAAGAGAGGAAGGAAATGTGTGAATAGAGTTTCCTGGGTTTGAGTTTTGTTTTTAATTTTTGCTTATTTTCTTAGCCTGTGAAACAGTTCCCATCTACAATGTCTTTGACCCTTCTGAGGGTCTACTGAGGGCTGCCAGTAGGGGAAAGGTTATCCAGACTACTCATCCCTGTCTACTGACAGAGCCATAGCCTCATAGCACCAGGGCATCTAGAATGTGTCTATGTGGCCTCCCTTATACTTCTGGATGAACTCTTGGGAGCAGCCCAAAAGGGCAACTTTGGTTGTTGAACATGCACCTCCACTAATTTAGGATGAACTGAGTGTCAGCAAATTGAGTTTCAAGGGCAAAGTTGTCCCTTTGAAGGTGTGTGTGCGTGTGTGTGTGTGTGTGTGTGTGTGTGTGTGTGTGTGTGTGTGTGTAAGGAATATTTACTGGCTGGATTTTAGAGACTTATTTACCTTGCTTTATGAAATAGCTACAATCCTCCAGGTAGATTAAGTAATTTCTTCATTTAGAATATCCCAAAGAGTGTGACATTTGAAAGATTTCCTCTATATTGTCAAGGGCAAATGCTTACTTTATTGCTTTTCCCTTTTCTTTACTTAAAGACCACAAACTGCTTCCCCCTTCCTCCCAGATTAGAGGAGCAGAGGTTAGTGGAAATTACCACAGATGTTTTATGATACTCAAGCCCTTACAATTGTATTCCCCAAACTGGCTAATAGATGCTCTCCTGTGTGCTCTTGTTCTATATCCTGTAATTTTTCCTCCCATTTTCTTCCCAAGCAGGGATCCTTTGCCCTTTTCATGGAACATCCTACTACTTAACATTTATGACATACTTTGCATTTTCAAAGCCTCAAGTGATCATTAATGAGCTAATTCACATAAACAATGCTTGTATTACAGGTCAGCCATTGTGCCACTACACAGAAGAGAAAACTGAGATCTCATTGGATACCTCAGAGGCCAGAGCCAGCCAGTCCTTCTCTCACATCACAGAAGGCATCCCTTGCCCTTGGTTCTCAGGAGTAATGTCAAATGAGAGAAAGATCAGATGGTGTTTTCCTTATTAAAACTGAACCTGACAGAATGCATGAAATCCACTAGCTGGGCTATGATGGCATGCATATAGAAGAGGAGATCTCAATATGATTAAGACGTGTTGTATGAAATACAATAAAAATGTATTTTAAAAAGCCTGTGCCCTGTCAATCTCTTCTTGGTTAAGCTTTGTTGATTCCCAGGATTTCAGATATTCATCCATTTCTCTTAGGTTTTCAAATATAGAGTATAGGTTTTTGAAGTATTCTCATATGATTGTCTGGATCTTTTCTTGTGATGTTTCCCTTTTCATCATGCATACTATTGATTTGGAGTTGCTCTTCCTTTCTTTTGGTTAACTGGGCTAGAGGTCTGTCTATCTTGTTTATCCTTTCAAAGAACCAGTTTTTTGATTCATTGATTCTTTGTATTGTTTTCTTTGTTTCTATTTCATTGATTTCTGCTCTGGTTTTTGTTATTTCTTCCTTCCTGATTGTTGGGTTTAGGGTTCATTTGTTGTTGTTTCTCAAGTGTTTTTAGCTGCAGCATTAGATCCTTTACTTATTCTCTTTTAGTTTTTTTTTTTTTAATGTAGGCACTTAGGTCTATAAATTTCCCTCTTAAGACTGCTTTTAAAGTATCCCACAGGTTTTGTTGTGTTGTATTATCTTTTTCATTTAGTTCCATGAATACTTTTATTTCATTCTTTATTTCTTCCCTGACCTATTCATTTTTCAGGATTGTGTTGTTTAGTCTCCATGTGTTCTTGTAGCTAGTAGGGCATATTCTGGTGTTCATATTGAGCTTTATTGCACTGTGGTCTGATAGGATGCATGAAATAATTTAAATCCTTTTGTGTTTGTGGAGACTTCTTTTGTGTCACAGTATGTGGTCAGTTTTGGAGAATGTTCCATGAGGGGCTAAGTAGAAAGTATATTCTCTGGTGTTTGGGTGGAATATATTCTGTAGATGTCTGTGAGGTCCATTTGGTGTGTTGTATTGTTCAGTTCCAATGTCTTTGTTTATTCTTTTGTCCAGTTGAGCTATCCAAGGGGCTCAGTGGGGTATTGAAGTCTCCCATTATTAGTGTGCTGGGATTAATCTGTGCCTTGAGGTCCTGCAGAAATGTGTTTATAAAGTTTGTTGCACATGAGTTTGTTGCAAAAACAGTTAGGATTGTGAAATCTTCATGGTTTATTGATCCTTTGATAAGGATGTGATGACCTCTTTGTCTTTTCTGATTAGCTTTATTTTGAGGTCTATTTTGTCTGATATTAGAATGGCAACTCCTGTTTGCTTTTTGGTACAATTTGCTTGGAATATCTTTTTCTATCCTTTTACTTTGAGTTGGTGCCTATCATTGAGGGTAAGATGGATTTCTTGTGGACAGCATATAGATGGATTCTGTTTTCTAATCCATTCTGCCAGTCTACGTCTTTTGATTGGGGAGTTTAGACCATTAATATTTAAGGTTATTATTGAGAGATGTGTGTTGTTTCCTATTAGCAACGTATTTTTCTTTTTTTTTTTAATTTTACTTTATTTTGATCGTTTGTGCATTTCATACACTTTTTCCAATTTCAGTTCAGCGTATTTCCCTTCCCCTTCCCCCCCACCCCACCCCATCCCCAGATCAATGCATTCTGCCGATAACTGTCCCTGCATCTTTCTCTCAAGTCGTTTTTTTTTCATTTTTTAGGACTAAGTGATAATCCGTGAGTAAAAGCATCCCTTGTAGTCAGAACCAATCGGCAGGTGTTGTGCCCGAACCCCTACACTCCACCATCCAGCGTGGGGGTGACGGTTGTTGTTCAATCAAGTGATTTCAAATGAGTGTCCAGACTCATCGCTGTTGTTTCACATCACTTTCACCCCAATGCAGCCCTTTTAAACCATATTTTTAACCATGCCCCCTCTTCCGCAGATTGTTCCCTAGGCGTAGAAAGGGGCACAGCGGTGGCTGGAGAGGTAAAACCACAGTCCACTCTCTCTGGAGCTGTTTGACGGGGACTCTGGTGTCAATTCTGGGCTTGTTCCTTTTTCATGGGGCTGAATTGTCCAGGAAAACCTTTTGGATCCTACTAATGAAGCACAAGCAATTAGATATAAGTATTAGGTATTTAAGCAGCAGTAATAGTTTATGGTAGGTTACTTTAGCAATAGACACACATATGTTTGGATGATATGTTAATCCCAAAGATTACCATTTTTCCCCCTGTTAAATTATGACAGGGTCTTACTGTGCTTATAAAATCTCCTAACCATGTAGAGGATTTAAGCTTGTGGCATCAGCCATGGGTTATCGCCCCAGGAGAGAGCCAATAGCCAATTTAGATTTGGGAATACAGGCGCATGGCTGCCTCTGCTGCACAGTATTCCCAGGCAGGTGAGGTGTAGCTGTGTCTACAGGTGTGAGTCTTGCTTGGACTCAGGCGGGACCCGTATTTCTTATTGGTGCCCTTTGGTAACACTCTCTCTGGCATTCCCAGGAGGCATCTGTGTACATTGCATGGTGTGTCTCAATACATCCACTTCCCATGTCTAAACGTCAGGTCTTTGGCAGCAGGGTCTTAGTGCCTTCTTGCCTGTCAGGTATCCCAACTTACAGGCAAGGAGCCTCCTTACCTTTGCTTGGGCCTTGGGATCCCCTGGCCAACATCCAACCAGGTAGAATCAATCATTGCTGATTGTCAGTAGCTCCTGCATTGATGATATTTGCTCTGCATGAGGGCATAGCCTTAGGACTTTAGTGTTATATTTTGGTTCTGAACAGAGTAGTAATCCTGTTTCACAAGTTTCTTATGTCTATTAGTCATTAAAGAAGGCAGTTTTTACCGGTTTTATAGAGATTACCTCTATAATAGTTGTCTCCAATTTACAGTTGAGAGACACGACCATCATCATTCATCATAATTCTCCTTGTTCTATGGGGGAAGGCAAGAAAGTCTCTCAATCAGAACCTCTTGTGGCACCTAGAGGTAAGTTTTCATTAGGACTCATTATAAATTAGTTTGTTACATTAGGATCCACAGAGGGGTTCCACATGTTTATAGCAATTCTGAGGCTTTTTTTCCTTTCAATGTTTCAGATGGGTCAGCCTTTCAGTTGCCACTTTTTGGTTCATCCTACACAATGCAAGCTGTATCTTTTCTTTCTCAGAGTCTTATAGTAGGTAAACGTTTGTCCTGTTGGAACAAACAAAAATCTTTTCCCGAGTTAGTTTTTAAGATTTTGAATTGCAGGGGTTGAGAAAGGTGGTTTTCATTCTTTACTGTTATCCCCCCCCCCGTTTTTTTTTTTTAGCACCTATGAGTCTCCAGAAGACAGTTTGTATTTATACATAACTATAGGGTGGAATCAAGCACAGATTACATCAAATTCCACCCAATGGCTGTTTTGGGTGACTGATATGTTATGATTAACGGAGAAGCAAACTTAATTTTTTACATTGATCATCTTAAAGAGAATTTACAAGGTGATACTGTACCACAGAGAAATTATTAGAGAACATTTGTATGTGCCAATCCAAAAGTTATTGCTCTACAGATTTTATGTAAGACAAATTGGGGGCAACAGCGATTAATCTCCATTTATCGCAGATTCATTACAGTTTTTATACAGATGCTGTAAACCAATGTTTATTTATATACATATGACTTTTTAACTAATCCTAAAACACCATGTGTCCCTGTAGACAGTGCCATAGGCAAAACTGGGTATTTGCTGAATCTCACGTCAATTAAGTAGCTAACGAATACCCTGTCCCTCTCCCCCACCCATCCCCTTCCAATTCACCAATTCAGTCCATTATTGATGCAATCTTTTGTTGTTTTTGTTGCTTGTGTTGTTTCTTTTTTTACTATGGGCATCCCCTCTCCATGACAGATATTTGTATCTGGGTTGTTTTGGTACTAGCATCCACATATGAGGACACCATTTGTCATTGTTTTTTGCGGACTGTGTACTCGTCACTTAACATAAGTCTCCAGCTCCATCCATTTACCTGCAAAAGTTCATGGAATGTTGTCCCTCTTTACTGCTGCATAGTAACCCGTTTATTACATGTACCACATTTTCTCTATCCACATCGCCAGGTGAAGGGACCTGGGCTGGTTCCAGCTTTTTTTTCTATTGTTGGAACAGAGCTGCAATGAACATAATCTTTGCATGTATCTTTTGCAGTAAGTTGTGTCTTGTGGTATATACCCAGGAATGGATGGACTGGGTTCAAATGGAAGGCTCATTTGAGTCTGTCTAAGGGTTTCTCCACAACTGCTTTCCATAGTGGCTGTGCAAGTTTACATTCCCACCAAGCAATGGATGAGTGTTCCCCTGTCCCTGCAAACCTCTCCAGCACTGGGTATCATTCGTGTTCATGATCCTAGCCAGTCGTAGTCTTAGTGGAGTAAGGTGATATCTCAGAGTTGTTTTTAATTTGCATTTCTAATTAATCAGAGATGTTGAACACTTTCTTAAGATGTTTTTTCTTCTCGGCCATCTCTAAATTCTCCCTCTGTGAAGTCGCTATTCAGATCTTTGCTCCAACTTTGAATGATTATTCGTTTTCTGTCTTCTTTTGTTTTTTTTGAGTACGTTTTATACCTGGAAATTATGCTTTGTCAGATGTACATGCTGGGAACGTTTCCTCCCAATCGGTGGTCCTTCCTCCCTCACTTCCTTTTAATGCTTCCTGTAATTACAAAGCTTTTTGAGTTGATGAGGTCCTATGTGTCAATTGTCGATCTTATTTCGTGTGCAGCTACTGCCTGATTTAAGAAGTCCCTTTCCTACACGATGTCTTGTAGTCCTGCTGCCAAGCTTCTCTTCTATCACCTCCAGAGTGGTTGGAGTTTTCACGTTGAAGTCTTTGATCAAGCTGGAGTTTACCTTTGTACAAGGGGAGAGGTAAGGGTGTAATTTCATTCTTCGCAATTGGCGATCCAGTTTTGCCAACACCACTTGCTGAGATGCTGTCTTTTTCCATTGTTATTCGTGGCCCCCCTTGTTCAAATATGAGGTGGCTGAAATTGGTAATGAGCCTCAGGTTTGGATCTTCAG
The DNA here is from genome assembly GCA_009823505.1 of Rhizomys pruinosus. NCBI lineage: Eukaryota > Metazoa > Chordata > Mammalia > Rodentia > Spalacidae > Rhizomys > Rhizomys pruinosus. The sequence continues at coordinate 411,398 of VZQC01006909.1, forward strand.
TGTTATTCCATTGGTCAACGGATCTGTGTTTTGGTGCCATACCAGGCTGTTTTTATGACTATAGCCATGTAGTCCTGTAGTATAGTTTTGATGTCTGGTAGTGCGATCCCCCCTGTATGCTCTTCACTCAAGGGTTGCTTTGGCTATTCGGGGTCGGTTGTGTTTCCAAATGAAATGGAGGATTTTTTGTTCCAAAGCCTGTGAAGAATCGTGTGGAGTTGATGGGATTGCATGAAATCTGTACACTAGTTTGTTAGGGTAGAGGGACATTTTTAGTATAGTTATTTTCCCAATCCATGAGCATGGGAGTTTGTCCATTTCGGAGTCCTTCCTCATTATCCTTTTTCAGGGATGAAAATTTTTGTTGTGAGATCCTTGTTGTCTTTGGTTACGTTTGCTACTAGGTATTTTTTATTGTTTTTGAGGCATTGTGTAGTGGGAAGGTCTCCTTGTAGTCCTTCTCAAGTTGTTGTTGTTGGTGTAAAAGAAAGGCTACTGAATTTTTTTCTAGATTTATTTTGTATCCTGCCACTTTACCAAAGCTCTTAATCGTTTTCTAGGAGTTTTCTGGTGGGGATCTCTTAGCAGCTCGTAGGTAAATTATCATATCATCACAAAAAAGGGATAGCTTGACTTCCTCTTTTCCAATTAGAACTCTTTTAAAAGTTCATTTTCTTGCCTTATTGCCCGAGCGAAGGGTTTCCAGCACTATATTGAAAAGGAGTGGTGACAGGGGGCAGCCGTGCGGGGTACGAACCTTTATAGGGGATGCCTCTGTCATTTCCCCATTTAGGAGGAATATTGCTGTGGGTTTCCTGTATATGGCTTTGATTACATTGAGGAATGATCCCTCCAGATACCATTCCCTCCAGGACGTTAAACATGAAGGGGTGCTGGATGTTGTCAAAGGCTTTCTCCTCAGCAATTGAGATGATGGTGTGGTTTTTGTCCTTCAGTCCATTTTGATATGTTTGATGATGTTTTATTGATTTTCGTAATGGTTGAACCTTCCCTGCATTTCTGGTATGATCCAACTTGGTCATGGTGGAAGAATGTTCTTGATTGTGAGTCTGTATGCGAGGTGCCAGAACCTGTTTTAGAATTTTTTGGCATCTGTGTTCATTAGGGAGATGGGTCTATGTTCTCCTTTTTGGTTATCTTTGCTGGTTTTTGGTAGTAGTGAATGATGGCTTCATAGAGGAGTTTGGGAGAATTCTCTCTGTTTGTATCCTACTAAACAATTTAAGTAGTAATGTTGTAAGTCGTTTTGAAATAGTTATAGAATTCTGCCATGAATCAATCTGGGCCTGGGCATTTTTTGGTTGGGAGGCTACGTATATTACAATGTTCGAATTTCTTCCTGTACTATTGTCTGTTTAGGCTGTCGATCTCGTCTTGGTGAGCTTTGGTGATTCCCAGGATTCAGATAGTCATCCACTTCTTCCAGGTTTTCAAACTTAGTAGAATATAAGTTTTTGAAGTAGGTCCTCATGAATTGTCTGGATCTTTTCATTGTCTGTTGTGATGTTTTCCCCTTTCATCACATATTCGATTGATTTGGAGTTGTTTACCTCTTTCTTTTGGTTGCCTGGGGAGAGGTCTGTCTAATCTTGTTTATTCTCTCAAAGAACCAACTTGTGGATTCATTGATTTTTTTGTAGGGTTTTCTTTGTTTCTACTTCATTGATCTCTCTCTGATTTTTGTTATTTCGGCTTGTCTGCTCCGTGTAGGTCATTGTTGTGTCTCTCAAAGTATTTTTAAAGCTGCAGTGTTAGATCAGTTCACTTGTGCTCTTTGTTGTTGTTTTTTATGTGGGCACTTAGAGCTATAACTTCCCTCTTAGGATGCTTTTGAAAGTGTCCCATAGATTTTTGCTGTGTTGGTTTTGTCATTGTCATTCATTCCAGGAATGTGTTTAATTTCTTTCTTTTCTTTCTTTTATTTATTCCTTGACCCACTCATTATACAGGAGAGTGTTTGGTTTAGTCTCCATGTGGGTGCCTGTAGGTTGTAGGGGTTATTCTGGTGTTGATATTGAGTTTTATTGCACTGTGGTCTTTTTTTTTTTTTTTTTTTTTTTTTTTTTTTTTTTTTGTTTTTGTTGAGTTTTTTTCTGGGTCCCAGTATAGGTCTATTTTGGAGAATGTTCATGAGGTGCTGAGTAGAAAAGTGTATCTCTGGTGTTTGGGTGAAAATAATTCAATACATGTCTGTGAGGTCCATTTGGGTGTATTGTGTCCATTTAGTTCGATGTCTCCTCTCTGGTGTTATCCTTTTGTCTGTGAAGCGGTCTAGTGGACTTTAATGGGGATTTTGAAGTCCCCTATTATTAGTGGGCTGGGGTTAATCTGTTGCCTTGAGATGCCTGGAGAATTGGTCTTTATAAAGTTTGGGTTGCACCTATAGTTTGGGGTGCATATATATTTATGATTGGGAAATCTTCATCTGCAATTGTTCCTTTAATAGGATGTAATGGCCCTCTTTGTCTCTTTTGATTTCTTTTGCTTTGAAGTCTATTTTGTCGGATATTAGAATATCCCACACCTGCTTTTCTTTTGGTACCATTTGCTTGGAATACGTTCTTCCATCCCTTCCACCTTAAGTTGGTGCCGTCCTTGAAATTGAGATTGTTTTCAATTTTAGACAGCATATAGATTGGTTTTTTTTTCCTAATCCATTCTCCCAGTCTATGCTTTTGATTGGGGAGTGTTTAGCCCATTAATATTTTAGGTTACAATTGAAAGATGGATGTTTCGTCCTTTCACTTTATTATCCATCCAGTTGGACTTCTAGCCTTTGTTTTTGCTCCTATGGTTATGTTTTGTTAGTTTTCTTTTCCTAGGTGTTTGAGGATTGGTGCTCCTCTCTTCTGCCTTTCAAATTGCTTTAAAACAAGTATTTAATGAAGAGTTGGTTTTCCAGACAGGTATTCCATCATCTTGTTTTGTCATGGAAGATTTTCTCCTCTCCTTCAAGTAGAGTCGACATTTTTGCTGGGTAAAGTATCGTGGGTTGGCATCCATAGTCCCTTTACACTGGGAATGCTTTGTTCATGTTCTTCTTGCTTTCAGGGTTTGAGGCGAGAAGTCAGTTGTAATTCGAATAGGTTTCCCCCTTTATGTTTGACTTGTTTTTTCTTTTGTGGCCCTCAGAATTGTGTCTTTTGGTTTTTGGGCATCTAGCATTTTCACTAATGATATGGCTTGGGGGTGTTTCTTTTCTGATCTTGTCTATTTGGGGTCCTATGTGCTTCTTGTATTTGTATGGGCTTGTCTATTTTTAGTTTGGGGAAATTTTCATCTATTATTCTGTTGAAGATCTGATCAATACTATTCTCTTGAGATTCTTCTCCTTCCTCTATTCCTATGATGCGGAGGTTTGGTCTTTTCATAGTGTCCCATATTTCCTGGTTGTTCCACTTTTGTGTATTTTTAAATTTTTCATAATCTTTATTTGAGCTTTTTAATTGCTCTGTGTTATCTTCCAGGTCTGATATTCTTTGTTCTGCTTCCTCCATTCTACTTCTGAGGCTTTTTCCTTTTCTTTCTTCTTGATTGACTGAGTGTTCTAATTCCTTTTTTGTTTCCTCCTGTTCAACTTATTTTTCATTTGAATTCTTGGTCTAGGTCTCTGTTATGCTTTTGCTAATTTCTCTCTTGGGTTGCTTAAGGATAGTTGCTCCTTTCTTCTGTTCTTTGAATTGCTTCAAGTATTTTCTGGTGTTGGTTTTTTGGACATGTGTTCTTTTGTTTTGTTTGTGTCATGAAAGATTTTTCTTTCTCCTCCAACTATAATAGACAGTTTTGCCGGATATAGTAGTCTGGGTTCACATCTAAAATTGTTTAGCACTGGGAATGCTTTAGTCCACACTCTTCTAGCTTTCATCATTTGCACTGAGAAGTCAGCTGTAATTCTGATGGGTTCCCCCTTATATGTAACTTGTTTTCCTCTTGTGGCTTTCAGTATTTCATCTTTGTTTTGAGCATCTAGCGTTTCAACTATAATATGATGTGGGGAATTTCTTTTCTGGCCTTCTATGTGCTTCTTGTATTTGTATGGGTTTGACTTTTTTCAGTTTGGGGAAATTCTATTCTATTATTCTGTTGAAGATCTGATCAATATTGTTGTCTTGGAATTCTTCTCCTTCCTCTATCCCTATGATGTGGATATTTGGTCTTTTCATAGTGTCCCACATTTCCTGGTTGTTCCACCCTTGTATTTTTTTTTTTTACATTTTTCATAATCTTTACTTGAGCATTCTAGTTGTTCCATGTTATCCTGTAGTTCTGACATTCTTTTTTTCTGCTTCATCCATTCTGCTTCTGAGGCTTTTCTCCATCTTTTCCTCTTGATTAGATGAGTGTTCAATTTCTTTTTTTTTTATTTCATCCTGTGATTTCTTTAGTATTTCCACTTCCTTTTGTAGCTTGCCATTCTCTTCTTGTAGCTACTTGTTTAGCTGGTCAGTTTTTTTTTTCATTTCAGCCTGGGATCTTTTCAGTGTTTCCACTTCCTTCCAGAGTTTGTCATTCTCTCCCTCTAGTTCTTTCCAGAATTTTTCATTCTTTCCTTCTAGTTCCTTCCTGAGTTTTTCATTCTCTCCCCTTAGTTATCTGATTTGTTCTTTATATTCTTTGATTTCTTTGAATATGTCTACAATTGTTCTTCTAAGGTCCCTGTCTTGGTTTCCTTCCAAGGATCTTGTTGTAGGGCAGCTCTTCTATATGATGGAAAACTACTAAAAGAACAACAAAGTAAGAAAACAAATGACCAACTCAAAAGATGGAGTAAAGTGCTGAACAGAAACTTCACTAGTGAGGAAGTAAAGAAGGCTGAGAAACATCTTAAAAAGTGTTCAACATAGTTAATAATTAAGGAAATTCAAATTAAAACCATGCTAAGGTATCATCTCACTCTGATAAGAATGACTAAGATCAAGAAAACAAAAGACAGCAAATGCTGGGGAGGTTGTGTGGAAAGGGGAACACTCATCTACTGCTGGTGGGAATGTAAATTCATACAACCACTGTGGAAAGCAATATGGAGAACCCTTAAAAGACTCAAAATGAGCCTATCACTGAACCGGTCATGCCACTCCTGGGTGTATACTCACAAGACTCATCCTACTACAAAGATACATGCACATCTGTGTTTATTACAGCTATCTTCGCAATAGTGAAGAACTGGAACCAACCCAAATGCCCCTCAACTGATGAGTGGATAACAAAAATGTGGTACATCTACACAATGGAGTTCTATGCAGTGGTAAAGATGACATCAAGAACTTTGCAGGTAAATGGATGGAACTAGAAGCCATTATGCTAAGTGAAGTAACAGTCCTAGAAAAACAAAGGATGAATGGTATCCCTCATTTGTGGATGGTAGCACCAAATCCCCAGTTGAAAGGCAAGCTGAGCAATATTATTGTTATATTTCTTTTTATCTGAAGGCAACTGTGTTCTTATAATGTGAATCTTTTAATGGGCTCTAGAATTGACCTACTACTTATTTTCAGACATTGTAATTACAGTATATGGTGGAAGGTATGTATTTATGTATTAGAGTAATATAAAATTAAAGGGGAAAATGTGAATTCCCAAACATATTTTGGAATTAACATATAGTTTGTTTTCAGAGTTTATAATTTTGGTATATATGTGATGTTTATATAGGCATATTTTGGAGCAATACAAATGGGAGGGAATAACAACAACATAAGGACTGGGTCAAAGAACTGACTAAAAATGTTTAATTCTGCCCCAAACAATAACCCTCTGCAGAGAAAAACTTTAAAAAGACTGAGAAAAAGGTGCAAGACATATATGACAGAATGCATGAGCTGGGGTGGTGTGGGGGGCAGGGAAAGGGGAACATGTCTGAATTGGACTGAAAAATGATGTATGAAATACACAAAACATCAATAAAAGTATTTTATTTTTTAAAAAAGCTTGTACTCATTTTCAACCTTTTCCTTCCTAGTCAATCCATTGAACTGTGGAGAAATTCAGGCCCCTGTTTAATGGAGCTATAAGTTCCCTCTACTTTCAGTGAGGTCCATGACTTAATAAGTCTTTCTTTGCTCTGATCATCCACATAATCAGTTGAGGTTCCACACATGTTAGGACCTGTGACTGATTCTGACGTCATTCTTCCTTCCATCCTTTTTGGACCATCAGAGGGATGGCTGCTTACCTTTTACCTTACTTATGGCCATATCACATGGAGCAGAATCAGCAGCCTTCCTGTAGGTGAGCTATAATATGTTTATTGCCTCACCAGCTCTGTAAGATTCACTGTCATCTTTTTGATGGAGGTGAACTGAATGGCTGAGACACAACCAATTCCTTTGAAGTCTACATTGGTTTTTACTTAATACTCTAAAGTCTTTATCTTAAATGATTCTGTCTTGATTTCATCCTTAGAATTTTTCTCAGAGGCAAATTCTATTTTGTTAGTGATCTCTAGCTTTCTCATTCATGATCTTTTCTGTTTTTTAAAATTAAGGCACTATTTTTAGTCTTTGAAAACCTTATCCAGTTCTTCATGAGTTGTCAGAAATAGACTTGGCTCAAGCCAGACCTACAGTCAGTTTCTAATGATGGTGTCCACTAAGTTGGAAGTCTTTGGGTGTCAGAAGCAATATTTATTAGATTTTTAAAAAATTTACTGTGCCACAGAGCACTCTGCTGTGGCAAATTAACAGGTGCTTAAAACGTGTTTGTAATGTACCCAGCCACCAGGCCCTCTGGGATCTATGACAGAATGTATTATCTTGCACAGCTTTCTAGGAATTTTCAAATTAGGTGAGCAAACAAATCTTACATCCATGAAACTTTTAGACAATAATAAATGACAATATGATCAAGAGTCAGAGCTGACAGTAAAGACCATGTGTATAATGCTTCAGCAAGTAAGATGATTAAGAGTAGGATTATACAGGGCTCTCCTGACAGTGTGCCCTGAGTGCAGCCAGAGGCAGTAGAACATGGAGCTCAACTTGAGTTTCGGAGGAGGGCAGATTTGAATTTAAACCTGAGCTTTCTGCCACTGAGTATCTATGAGATTTGGAGAAATTGTAATCTCTATTATCCTTAGTTTAATTATCAATTATGTAGGAAAGGTAATATTTCCGATAATACAAAGCTCCATGAATGTTAAGTGCTAATAGTGTTTTTTTTCTCTCATTCTCTGATCTGAGGCATAGGCAGCAAAACATGCTCAAAGTTTAACAGTACCCAGTATAGGAAGTGTTCTATGGTTTTTTTTGTTTTTTTTTTTTTGCCATTATTCTTATAATTGCACCTGAATCTACTAGGCATGAAAGCCTCGAGTTCTCTCATCTTATAGCAATGTGGCTGTAGTTCTTGAGAGTATGCCAAGACTATAGAGAACTGTGTGCATATTCTGCTTCATTCCATCTACCTCCCTATTGCCCCTACCTTGCTACTTAGCAGCAGCGGAGACGAAGCCCAGAGCCTGACATGTGGTAGGAAAGTGTTCTACTATTAATGTACAATATCAAATTGACATTTTGTCTTTACTTATTCACTCTAATCTTGTTCAATCTGGATTTGTTACTTTTATCCAAGATTTTATGACTCACTTGGTTGTACCTATTTTTCTCATTGTATCCTTATTTGAAGGTAACTTTCTTATGAATGGCCAGCGTGAGTCTAGGGGATAGTTACCTGTGAACACTTAGACAACTGACTTTCAGAGGGCTGGGAAGAAATGGCCTTTGGGCCTTCTGGAGAACTTGAGTGATTCCCTGGCAAAAGTGAAGTTTTTTAAATGAATATTTTTATTTAATTTTTATACATTTCTTATAATGCATCTTAATCATATTTAGACTCCCTGCCCCATCTACACCCCTTACAGCCTACTGGCAGAATTTCATGCATTCTGTCATATATGTACAGTTCTTTGGCTTAGGTTGGGGCCTCCTGTCCATTTCCCCAGTTCAGTGCTGATTTTGTCTTATTCAGTTTGCATGAGTCTTGTGCATAGTGTCACCATTGCTGTAAATTCATATGCGGACGTTCCCAGAGTGTGTAAGTTTGTTTCCTTATAGTTATGCACCACTCCTGGGTCTTATAGTCTTTCTGCTCCCTCTTCTGCAATGGTCCCTGAACCCTGGGTGGGTGAGGTTTAAGACAGGAGTCCTAGCCAACCACATGCACTCTGCAGTATTTTAGTCTCTATACTATGGCCAGTTGAGGCCTTCTATGTTCATTGCTTTCTATGACATGAGGAAGCTTCACTGGTGAGATTGAGAGATTCATTAGTACTTTCTGCTCCCCCGTCCCACTGTGTTCTGTTAGCCTTACGTGTAGAGGCTCCATTGTAGATGTGTTGCTTAGGGATGGTCATCTCGCAGACACTTACTCTCCATGTGACCAGTTGTGGAACTCTGTAATAGCTTCCATCTGTTGCCAAAAGAAGCTTCTTTGATGAGTGGTAACTGACATACTTGTCTGCAATTATACGGATCCATATTTAGCATACGGTAAGAAACCACATTTGTCTAAGGATATGACAGACGTAGTTTTCTCTAGGATGTATGGCCTCCTGTAGTTGACATTCCACCCTGGAGATGCCCAAGCACGTGACATCTCGTTTCCCCTACCCCTGGGTTCCCATGACCTACAAGAAAGGCTCTCTGAACCACAGTCCAGGGGAGTCTAACAAGTTTACCAAGGTTTGCCTGCAGAGTGAATGGAGATAACTCACATGCCACGTAGTGACTCGCCACCCCCCCCCCGCCCCACTCTCCCACCCCCGCCCTATGTAAAATCCAAAGTCCCAGCATGGAATCAGTGACCTCTGCCCCTGGTGACAAAATGGTGAGAGGACCTCAGCTCCACGTGGTTGGCTTTTATATTGTCCTTAGCTCCTCACCCAGTGTGGCACGGGCAGCATCCCAGAGTTCAGCATCTTCTGGGCCGGTATTGAACTTGCCTGAACTTGCCTTTATCCCCTCCCTCTACATAAGGTGGAGGAGTTGATGGATCTCTAACTCCTCCCTTAGAGAGGCAGACGCTCTTGGGCATGAGAAGAACCTTAGACATCAAAAGTCTGTCCCCATTTAGAGGACTGCCCACCTTACACCCCTCCAGGCATGTATATTTAGCTATTACAGTGCCACACATGAGTTCCCTTCCAATGAGTGGGGCTTTCAGTTCAATTAGATAGCTTTGGATAACTCCTAAGATAAAAGTGTCACTACTGTACCAATATAGTTTGCTGTGTTGGTCATTGTTGTGGTTATTAGGCTTTAAAGCTAAGATCGGAACATTGATTGATTCTTTTCCACCTTAGCACAGTGCCTCTAAAACTATGAGAGCTAGTCTGGTGAAGCATTTTTTAATACATCTGAATTATTTGAAATTCTCAGCAGAACTAGTCTATGTGACATTTTGTCCACTTCGATAAATTGTGACTAAAGCATGTGTGTAAAGCACTAAGAACACTGAGGTTGTATTCAAAGAATGATGGAGTACAAGATTCCCCAACTAACTTCTCTAACTTGATTTGTTTTTTGTTTATTTGTTCTGCGCTAAGGTCTCATTACTTGGAACTCACCTTGGCCTGAAGCTCACAGAGACCCTGCCTCCCACGGGATTAAAGGCATGTGCTGCCACATACAGCACTTGACTGCTTTTTAGTTTTTCTCTTTCTTCCTTTCTTTCCTTTATCTTCCGTGTTTCCCTTTTTTCTCCTTTCCTTTTCCTTCCTGTTGTGTGGGCAAAGCGATCAAGATGGTTCTAAAGAGTGCTGGTATGAGAACTACCTTCCATTCAAAGGAAAAGAAATTAATAAGGGACATTTGAAGAAACATGGAATTTATCTGATGTGTCTCTGAAGTACTTCTCTCCCAGTCCTTACATGTTATTTCTCATGTCACCTTTAGTTTTTGACTTATTTTTCTTAATGAATTTCATATGTGTTTTATTTGTGTCCTTCAAACCCTTTTGCCTGTGAGACATAATGTGAAATACATATCATCTCTCCAGCTCAGTAATCACACACAAACATATACTCCCAGATACATCTAACAAACAAAAATGTGATTAAATGATGTTTAATCTTACTGTGGAGGATGCACTCTGACATTTATATTCTATTCTGTCTTTTCTATTTCATCCTACCCATTCAATTTCATTTTAAAAAAACACTGGGTCATAGTCCACCTCATTTATTTCATAACTAATTAATGAAGTATAATTGGTAGTTTGAGAAACTTTCTAAAAAATAATTATTAACTCTTACATTAGTTCTTTCTCTTAGTGGTCTTTTGTTCCTACCTGATTCTAGCATATATAGTCTTGATTGGATTTTTTTCCCTTGAAATCTAAATGATGAGACTGTTAAAATGTACTTTAGATCATGTGAATATGATTCTGTGGAAACAGTCACATTAAATTGCTTTAAAAGTCAAAAACCTCACATTTTATCCAATGCTTTAAAAGTTTTATTTTTCAATTGTGTTATAATTTCTATCCACATTTGGATGGAAATCCTGGCAGGCCTATGGCTTCTTTTCTCCCTATTAAAAAGATGTTCTTGCCAGTCAATCAGAGTAAATCTGAACAATCAGAACACATGAGCAATATTGAGAACCGTACTAAGATGACTGGTCTAATATCAGATTGGTTCTTAAATAAGAGATCTTCTTAAGTCACAAAGGCAATTTGAGTTAGGGAATTACAATAGGCAGTCTAAGAATATCATCACAATTCTGACCTTGATTTAATATCAACTCTATGCCAGTGTGACAGTAGCCTCCTCTTCTTCCTGCTTCAAGTGTATATTTAGCTTCTGACAAAGACATGAGGTGGAGTTAGGGAGGGAGGGATAGGCATCCTTTTCCATAGTGGAACAGGGAACTGCCAATAAAGGAAATGGCATATCAAAATACCAGCACAGGAATTCCCCAGTGTGGCAACTGCCACCTGTCCTCGCCGCTGTGCTCCTCTCACACCCTGGTAAGAGCTTTTTGAGCAAGATTGAAACTAGCTCTGATTAATGCTTTCTTCTTTCTTTCATTTTTACATTTTTATTTATTCTTTGGTAATTTTAGGAGGACAACATATTTAGATGATAGTAATCACTCCAACCAGTTCCCCCCAACTCTTCACAGACCCTCCCCACCTCCTCCTCCCAACTCCTCCTCCACCTCCTTCTCCTCCTCCTCTTTCACCTCCTCCTCCTCCTCTCCTCCTCACCCCCTCCTCTTCCTTTTCCTCCTCTTCCTCCTCCTCCTCTGATTCTTTGCGATTACTCGGAGTCCAATTAACACTGCCTATATGTGGATGAGTGTAGAGCCCTGTTCACCAGACCAAGGACAACCTACTATGCACCACAGTACAAAGAAAACTGATTTTCCTTCTTCCAGTGACCATCAACTGCCAATAGCTCCTCAGGTAGGAATGAGGCCTCATGAGCCCTTTCTTCTCCATGCAGGGTGCTGACAGACTTGATCTTGTTCAAGTCTTATGCAGACAGCCATAGCTGCTGTGAGTTCAGGAGTGCAAAGGGCCTTGTCATATCCAGAAGGTGGTATCTGTAAGCAATCTTTCCTGATCACTGACACAATGTTTCCACCCCCTCTGCAATGTTCCCTGAGCCTTAAAGCAGGGGGGTAATGTGGATGACCCATTTAGGGCTGAGCAACTCGCAGTTACTTATTCTCTATACTTTGACTGGTTGAGGGTCTCTGTATTTAATAGCCATCTACCTGCTGCATGAAGAAGCTTCTCTGATGAGGGATGAAACCAACTCTTTTTTTGAGCATGACTCACATTTGGCCAAAGGAAGAAATCCTCCTTTAGGTAAGCTGAGACTTCATTTGCTCAGGGTAGCTACTATCTGACTTAACATTTTCCTGTAAATCATACTCTGGCCTGCCATAAATCTACCTTCACCCGCTCCTCTGCAAATGAAGGAAGCATGAAATTATAAAGAAAATGTAACAGAATTACTATTTATATTGTAATTATATCAAATCGATTTTAAATGTAATATTTAATCAAATTTAAATGCAATTAAATAAAATTGCATTGGCATGACTAAATTATGTCTTGCTTTACAATAGTTTTAATTTTTTCACTTTACAAATCATGTAAACTATCTTTCAGAATAATTCTTTTATATTTAGGATTCACTGCTAAAATAAGAGCAAAACAAAATCTGTAGTCCACTCTTTTCTGTCTTCACAAATGAAGTCTCAAAGTAGATATCCCCAAAGTGAAACTTTGTAGCCTTCTGCTCAGTTAACACAATAGGACATGGAGGATGTAGGAAGTTGAATATAAAGTTCTTACCCCTAGCCATATTTCACAGCTGATCTTTCAAGACAAGCTTGACCATTTCAAGCTATCACAACAAACTGCCAAATTCTGGGCATCTTACATACACCAGGCAGGTGTTCCTCATAGTTCAGAAAGCCAGAAGTCCAAGATGAAAGGGTCTCTAGATTCGGTGTCTTCCACAACTAATTTCTTGGTTCACAAATCTTCTTGGTGTACCTTGCACATGACAAAAGGTGTTGACAGAGCTTTCCTCAGCCTGTTTTACTAGGGCACTAAATTCAGTCATTTATAAAAGCTCTACTAGTGACCTAATCACTGCCAAAGGTCTCATCTCCAAATCCCATCCTATGTACATTAGGATTTTAATAAATGAATTTTGAGAGGCCAAAGTATTCAGCCCACAACAATAAATGAGTTATGTAATGAACACAGGGAAATTAATTCAGAAAATAAGGGCCCATTTTGGTCCAGTACAGACTGGAGAGGCTAGGAATAGGGGACTTGTGCAGGTGCTCGGAGGACCTGACTCTACCTACATTCACAGCTATTGTGGGCACCTCCCATGTTGAGTGTATTTCAGCCTAGTTTGGGGCTGACTCTGTGTAATTGGTCCACTGGGGTTTAGTCTTCCTTCCCCTGCTTACAGTTTCCTGACCCCAAGGACTGACAGCCAGCAACGATAAGATAATCCTTACCTGACTTTTATCTAGTATTCAAACTCCCATTTCTACATTTTTGGGGGTTCAATTAAAGTATTTTTACTATTAAATACCATGCCTTGAACTTTGCTTAGGGGTTGGGTTTTTCCAGATGGGCATTATATAGAAACCCTTATGGACTGTAAAGCGTAAGTTGAGTTATATTTTAAATGAACAAATGACAATCACTTCGTGCATTACAAGAGTACAAACTTTATCAGAGAATATGACTTCTACTTAGAAAAGCTAATGAATAGGCATCTGAGTTAGGCTCCATTCCTGGTTTGCATTAGAGGATAAAGACTCCATCAAAGAAGCCCCAAAGTTCAGTAAGGTACATGCATCCAGTGTTGTACTAAGGTATCACAGTACAGGCTGAGTTTATTTTGCCGTTCTTGAATCTTTGCCAGGTTCCCAGCACACAGCCCATGGTTCCTGAGCACCCAGGACTCAGAAGACGTCTAGATTTCTCTCCTAAAGTTCTTCCTTTTACATCCACCCTCTGCCCAGCCTTCTTCACCTCTCCCCTAGTTTCCACCTTCCTACAGGATTTCCTACCAATGAGTGAGATGCTCAGAGCAACAGTCTCCAGAAGCCCAGTGTGTCTGCAGCCCAGCTTTTCTTATACAGCTATTGTCTTCTCTCTCAGGCTGGGGGTGGGAAGGCTGTTGAGAGTAAGGCTTGCCTGTTTTATTCCATATGGATGTGAGAGGAAAAACAGCCCCCCACATGGCGACAACACGTGCTCTGTCCTGAGACTTTCTAAAGTTACCTGCAAATGAAAAGAGTCTCTCCAGTCAGGTAGTCATGCAATGGGAGGTGCTTTGAGCGGAGAGGATAATACTCAGCCACACAGCTTCAGGACAGTATTCCAAAGTACTCTAAGCAAGCTAGTAGTGTATTTGTGCTGTAGAAGGGGAGACAATGTAAGGACAATTGTGTTAGGTGCTGAATTTGATGCTGTTTCTCTTGTATCCCACAACTTTCCTCTCCTGTTTCAAAGTCTTTGATGAAATCGTATTAAGTCAAACTGCAGGTCTGTATGATTCTTGGGAGATGCGGAGGAGGAGGCTGAGCTAAGGGACAGAGCAGGGAAGAGGAGAAGAAAGCATAAGGAAAGGTCTGAGAACTACACAGACACAGGCATCCAGGGACTGTGCTCTGCTTAAGGGATGAAAGAAAGGGCCACCCCAGCTGGATGGGAGACTCAGAGAGACACTGACGTAAGAAATAATGGTGACGATAGCCACAAGGAGATAAGGCACCTCCACTCGCAGAGAGAAGCCTTCTGGGTTGGAGAGTCAGCATGGCACATGTCAGCCTCCGTGTGCGACGGGCGCTTTTTCATTATCCTCAGCTCACCCCATTCACCCCAAGGCTGTCCTCTGTCTGATTTCCTCCAGTCAGTAACAAAGATAGCATCCTCTAATGACCCGCACAAAACTGTCCATGAAGTCAGTTCTCTCTCTCTCTCTCTCTCTCTCTCTCTCTCTCTCTCTCTCTCTTTCTCTCTCTCTCTCTCCCACCTTTTACCTCTCCTCCTCCGTCCTTCCCTCTCTGTCTCCCTCCTTCTTGTGACTGGTTCATTGATTCTTTTAACACCTCCAAGGCAATCTTTCACTCTCAAATGCGAGTTTTCACCAAGCTCATTTTTCCTCTTCATTTTTAACCTTTACTTAACTGCTTCAAGAAAATGGCTTCTCTCTCTTTTTTTTCTTGTGATTTCTCTTCTTCCTCTCTCCTTCCCTGCCTGTGCCTGCTTTTTTCATGTTCCCTTTTCTCATTGTGTAAGGGGGAAAATAAAAACTGACTTTAATTATGGGGCCTAAGTATAAGTAGGGCTGACTCTCTGCCTGCGTCCAGCACAAGGCAAGTGGTGAGTTCTGAAGTGAAATGAAACACATTAAAGAGCTGGAGCTATCAACTTCAACAGCCCTTGAGGTAACCCAGTGCCTTCTTCAAGAGCACCACAGAGTCTCCATTTACCTCTTCTTCCTTCTCCAATTAATTTTTTTTCCTCAAGAATGAATGTTCGTGTAATAAAAGAAGACATTTTGTCTTATTGTCCTTCTGTTTGGTTTAATTATGGGTATCTTGCTGTTATTGTTTTCTTGCAACTATATAATACTGGAACCACATTTGGCTGAGATGAACTTTTATGGGTAAGCTCCAGCTCTATTTATAACATAGTTTCTATGGGAAAGTTTATTCCAGGTCCCAAGTAATGTGCTTACAATGTCCTTTTTGATTATCGCTTGGAACAAAGCTTATATACTGGGATGTGCTCGATCATCATTGTGCAGTATGGGTCCTGATGGCTGTTCATGGGTCATTTAACACATGTGTTTCCCTTAAATATCCTCCTACCTGTTCCCAGGAAACACCTGGCTATTGGTCATGCTCTGGGTGACTGATTGAAATGCAGAACCACTTATATAGCTTCTTGCTTTACATGAGGCCACAACTCCATGCAGACGTTCCTGGGATCCTGCTTCTTTGTGAAGGGTGAGTTCCATGTGAATATTTATTCTTAAAGAGACAAAATCCATATAAGGGGTTCAGAAGACAATTTCCTTCCTAGCAAAACTTTGGAGGAAGTGTAGCAAATACTCAAATTCTCTGCCTTCTTTGGGTCACCTTGAGCTCATCAAATTAGCTTCTCCTACTCTTGCCAGGGCTGATCATGAACTAAAAGAGGTGAAAGCATTTTGAAAGGAAAAATGTAGTAAGTATGACATACACATATACGGCTCTCATTTTGCAGTCCTTTGTGATTTATTGGTTGCACTGAAGATGGCCAGTGGAGGATATTTTCCTAACATAACAGGGCTTTGCTTCATGGACTGGAGACTTTAATCTTCCAAGTATTTACCTCCAGTGATGATCATCTAGGGAGAGAGAAGTTGCCAGGGCAATGAAGCCCCAGCCCTTCGCTTCCAGAATGAGTCCCCTGTGGAGAGCCATTTCCACTTAGGAAGAAATGTGATCACCTCATGCTTACTGTGGTGTTTGGGGTGATTTGAATTGCAATGTGGTGTATCCAATCCACAGGGTAAAGAAAACTGAACCAGCATCATTAAAGCTTGAAGAGTTGAAATAAGTGGTGTGGGCTGGGCTTCCATGGTGACAGGAGATTCATCTGGTAGCTGCAGAATACAAGAAGCCCTATGAAGAATTGGCTGGGCAGGCCATTTCCCTGTGTGGACACTGAAGCATGTGTATGCATGTGCATTGTTTTTGCTACCTTTCACAGCCCTTTCTTTTGTAGACACTTGATTTGTGGGAAAGCCATTGTCTGTTAGGAGACAATGTGGGAAGGGAGTCATCTTATGAAGGGAAGGAATAGTTGCAAATTCCTCTAACTTTTTTTTTTCCAACCCCATAGAATAAGGAGTCCATTTGGCTAGGACTATTATGAGAGGGTTCTGTCCAACAGACAACAGCTCCTGATACATGGGCACATTTGAGGCTGCTTGGCAGCACCACCCTTAATAACACTCTTCTTTACAAAGTGCTTGCTGTTAAATATTTATGAGGCCCTGCGAGATGGGTTCCTATTCTTGCCAGGGCATATATAAACACAAAGCTCTGGTGCATTGCCCAAGACTGCTCTGCAGAAGGTAGGTGGGTCTTTGCACCCAACTTCTTGGTAAGGCTGCTGAAACAGCACATCTCTGAGCAGATGAAATCATCCCCTCCATGGAGGAGTGCCACAGAGGTGTTGGCTACAGAGCTGTAGTGGGGAGGGGTTGGGAGCAGAGGGATGTACTTTGTTCCCTAGTAAGAGCCAAGGCAGTCTCCCACTATCATTATCTTTTAAATATTAATAAGACCCAAAATAAGGTCATGAAAATGAACAAAACTAAAATAAAATGAAGAGCAATAGACTGGGGAAAATATTTGCAGGGAAGATGAGAAATTAAAGGTTAGTGTCTTTTTTTTTTTTTTTTTTTTGTATTTTTCGAGACAGGGTCTCCCTGTAGCCCCAGCTGTCCTGGAACTGACATTGTAGGCCAGGCTGACCTTGACCTCACAAAGATCCGCCTGCCTCTGCCTCCCAAGTGCTAGGATTAAAGGCGTGCGCCACCATGCTTGGCTCAAGGTTAGTATCTCTTTTATACAAACCCCCTAGCTTGGGTGGCACCACCAGGCAGAGCGGATCCACAGGGACTTTCTAAACACACATGGACAGTACTGTAAAGCTAGAACATGCTTACACACATAGCTAAGTCTTCTCAATTTGAAGCACTACACGTAGGAGGTCGGGGTGGGATCTGGGCATCTGTACTCCTTATACATTCTTGGAGAAATGAATGTGCACTGTTGAGCTGAAGAAGCAAGGGCTGTGCTGTTCAGTGGTTCAGTAGAGCTTTCTGTAATTAAGGGCACTTTCTGTATCTGTGGCTTCCAATTCTCTAGCCCAGGAGAAGTAGCTGGTATGATTAAACAAGTGGCATTTTAATTTTATTCCACTTGAGTGATTTATATGTGAACAACCAAACAGGACTAGATGTATATGAGAAAACTTCTGTCAGCTGACTCCCAGCTACTTCATATCAATAAAGATGATGGTGGAACTTGTTCTAAGGTTGAGACCTTGCACGAGAGGAGCCTGCCCACCTAGCAGCATCCTTATTCCTGTCCCACCCTGCTCTGAGATTTTGAAGCAGTCTTCAACTCAGCTGCTACCCTACTTTGGATCTGTCTTCCTCTTATTCACTATATGTTGTCTACTCTGAAATGGCATCTCCTAGGCCTCTAAGGACCAGCCCTTGTATTAGCCTCCCCTAGGTAAAGCCAGGGCTCCTACCCTAGGTTCCATGTCCTTTGCATCACAACATTGCCATGAGCACCTTTGTCTGCACTCTAACTGGCAGAACAGGAGTATGTATCTCTGTTGGATCCTACAGACCTACTTAAATGGTGGTGGTGGTATCCTCTCATGCTGGTGGCAAAGAAGCATAAAATAGAGAGAAAGAACTCAGGCTCCGAGTGCAGTCAAAGTGATTCAGAAGCTGCTTTGTTTTTCATGTGTGGGCTCAGGAAATTTCTAACCTCAATACCTTTTTGGTCTTTTGGAGACAGAGTCTCCCTGTTGCCCCAGCTAGCATGGAGCTTGCTATGTGCACCAGGCCGACCTTGAACTCACAGAGATCTGCCTGCCTCTGTCTCCCATTATTCCAATTGTTCTAGAATTAAAGGTGTGAGCCACCACACCTGCCCCGTTAAACCTCAGTATCTTAACTCAGAAAATAGAGTTGTAATTGTATGTACTTTTAAACCATGTAAGGATGTGAGAAGATAGTTACAAGGTGTTTAATAAAGGTATCTGCTGAGGTTAAAGACAAGCAGGACTGCCAGTGGTTTGAATGTCCATCCCTTCCAGAACATGTTCAAAATTGATTGTCATTGTGGAGGATTTAGGAGGTGAGTCCTTTGAGAGGAGGTTGGCCTATGAGGTCCTACTTCCATGATCACAATGATGTCACTGTCACAGGATGGAAGAGGAAATACTTTTCTTAGGCTGGCTTCTTTTCCTCTTGCCTTCTATCAAGAAGGCCTTTGACAGATGCCAGCCTCCAGGACTGTCAGAAAATAAATTGCCCATCATTATAAATTTCCTAGTCTTGGGTATTCTGTTGTAGGAGCACAGAATGGACTGAGAGAAGGAAGGTAATGATGTAATTTTATGACTAATTTCTTCGGCTGGGCTCATTGGTGCCTCGCTCCCAGCTCTTTCTCCTTTATTCTCTCTTCTCAATGGATGTGTAATGGATAGTCCTAAACATTCAAAAGCCTAAATATATGGGAGCAATTTCCAGGAGAAATTTCCAGATTTGCTTTACTAAGTCGAGCTCATGTAAGGAAAAATACAAAGAGTAAAAGAAAAATCTTGGCAATATATGCAGCCCCGCTAATCATTACACAAATGAGAAGCCAGCCACCATCGAAGCCATTAAGGAGTCTGCTAGAGCAATTTAATTCCATACTGGTGGCATTGAAAATCGGTATAATAATTCTGGAAAGTGTTCTGGCAAGAGCCATTCATTCAATAGACAAATATTGAGTGCCTACCAAATCCCAGACACTGTGTTGAGCTCTGGGGATACAGAAACAAATAGAGCCAAGTCCTTGTCCACAAATTCTTATAAAATCATCAGCCAACAGAACGCATGTCATCACAAAAATCCATCTAGCTCTTGACTCCCCCCCAAAATTAAAAAATTAATTCTCTTAGGTTTATGAACATTGCTATACCATCTATTATACTGTATAAGTAGCTACTTACCCAAATTCTTAACAATTAAGAAAGGCTTAAAATTAGAATGATTTGTCAACAAAGTGAAATTAACATTAACTAAACTATACTTGTGAGAGCCATGGAAACATGCAAAATTGAGTCAAATGAAAAGAACACAAAATACTACAAAGCTTAACCATGGAAAGTTACATCTGAACAACTCAAGAATCAAGAGACGGTAATGGATAAAATGGGGAGTTTATGTTGTGGATTGGGGATTTCATTATGCTAGTCATCAGAGCTGTTTATGAATATCGCATTCCACAAATCCTCTTCCCGACCCCAGGCTTCCTACCACCTGGACTATGATATTGTAGAATGATGGCAAGTTCTTGACATCTTTCAAGTCACGCAGACCCATGAAATTTTTGTCAGCAAAAAGATGCAAGTGGGAGAGATACAGAGCTCTTCTCAGTGGTAGCATTACGAACCAGTTCTCTTGAAATGGGCAACTTAGCATATTCATTCTGGCCTAGAAACTGGCACCTACCAAAAGCTAGAAGCCCAATTAGCCCAGATTCTGGACTCATAGTACCTGATTCTTTTAAAAATTATTTATTTATTTTTTTTTATTTCTCTCTATCACATGTGTGTGTGTGTGTGTTGTATGTGTGTGGGACTGTGTGTAGGAGTGTGCATATTGTGCATGCAGAACCCAGAAATCAATACTGGGCATCTTTCTCTGTTGATCTCCATCTTATCTTTTGAGACAAGGTTTCTCGCTAAACCTGCTCTGGCCAGTGGACTCTAGGGACCAACCCTTCTCTGGCTCCCATATAGAGTTATAGCCATTGTGCTGGATAGCTTTAGTGTCAACTTGACACACCTGGGTTGAGGGAGCCTCAACTTGGGAATTGGCTCCATTGCATTGGCCTGTGGCCACATCTGTGGAGTATTGTCTTGATGGTCAAGCAGTGTGGGAGGGCCCAGCCCACAATGAGTAGTGCCACCCTGGGCAGGTGGTTGTGTACGGTATAAGAAGGCAGGCTGGGCATGAGCCAGGGGAGCAAGCCAGTGAACAGCATTCCTCCATGGCTTTTTCAGCTCCTGCCTCCAGGTTCCTGCCCTGAGTTCCTGCCTTGGGCTCCCTAAGTGATGAACTGTGACCCAGGAGATATAAGCTGAATATACCCTTTCCTCCCCAAGTTGGTGTCAGTCAGAGTGTTTTGTCACAGCAATGGAAGACAAACTAGAACAGCCATGTACTACACTCCTTGCATGGTACTGAGGATCTGGAACCAACTCCACTTGCTCGTGCAACAAGGACTTTATCCACCAAACCATTTCCCCAGTCCCAAGATCCAATTCTTGACTGACACTCCTCCTTCTGACCAACTCCAGAAAACCTGAAATGTATGTTAAGCAAGAATGAAAATAAAATAAAATAGGAGAAACTGTTATTTTTAGGCTTAAAGTATTAATAATCAATATCTTCATAAACACAAATACTTGTATTTTTATACATTAAAAGCATCAATAATTTTCCCTCTTTAAAATGGTCCTAATGTGGCCTTGTAGAGACCTGTAAGAGATCACCATCAGGTAATTATAGATTCCTCTAAGCAATGATGTGTTTAAAAACCACCTGATACATTCTAACTTATAAATTCAAAAGCATTTTGGGTTCTTTCTACACTTCAAAATAACAGAAATACTCAAAAACTATTATTACATTTGGCATTGCTGTCGATAATTACCACATTAGAAATAAAACTGAAAATATAAGGAAACAAATTCATGTAAATGTAAAACTAACAATAGTAATTACTTATATGTCAACCAAAATTATACCTGTGAAAAGTAACTATATTTTCAAAAACAATGAGTAGGGCAAGTTCCATTTTTCTTTCATGTTTTATGAATCCCTTTAATGTCTTGAGTTAATAGAATTCAGCTGTATTCTTATATATGTTCTTGGTTTCAATCTGTTGGAATAAGTTGTTTTGACTGAAGTATGTGATGTGCTGATAGTGGGGAAAGGGAAGAATATTCCTAAGGGTTTTTCAGTGTAGTCATGAAGTCTCTTCTTTAATATACACTGAAACAGGTGGTAGATATTCCTAAAGGTTAATTGTAAGGTAGAATTTAATGCCATGTCAGCATATCAGCAAATTCTTACTCTGTTAAATAAAGGTGTATTGGTCCCCTCTGCTTTCTCAGTGAGCCTTTTACCCAGCACGATTTCATACAATCAGGCACTGGGTATTTGGAAAATACTGGTGTATTGAGTTAGTCACATCTTCCAAAAGCTGACACATTTCATTTACACAATATAAAAAATACCCAATCTATTAATGTAATTACTGATCACATCAGAAGAGATTTTCAGTATTGGGAATCTGTCAAGCTCACAGAGGCAGATACACATTTTTTAAACTCTAATTTTTTTACTCAGAAACTCAACTTTTATCATTGGCAACCAATATTCTCAGTTGTTTTCTTTTAAGTGACAGGCTCCCTTTGCTCATTTTTTTTTTTAGAAAAAGCCTGCCAAATGCCCAAGTCTGAATAACCATAGTTTGTTTGGAATTTGTTCCTTCAAGTAAAAATTGTGTTCCAAGAAAAAAGAGGCTAGTGAGCTCACAACTCAATCACACATGGGCTGTTCCTAGACAGACCCAACACACGTAATCCTACAGCAATCCTGCTTATTTATGCGTGCATACGTTTGTCGTGCAGCTGCATTCAAGGTTTGAGGCTTGAAAACATTCATATTTTGTACTGCTTTTTATTTTTTTACCAAAGGACATTCCTAAGGGAACTGGCTTTCCTTGCTCTTACTGCGAGTGTGTAGCAAGAATAGCACAATGGTCCCTGGCACAGTGGGGTGCCACTGCCTTGATTTGTGTCAAGGGGCCAACAGTTTTACCCACCATTACTTTCATATCATCAGTACAAATATCAGTAGAGTTAAAAAATGGAATAGCATTCTGAGTATAATTATGAAAATAATTGTGACCCATAGACTCCCGAAATGGTGCAAAGGACTCCCAGGGAACCTGCAGTTATGCAGGGCTTTTCTAGGCTGTTTCACATGGAGTCTGGCAGTAAAAGGAGTAAAACCCTTCTTTACTTCCTGCTCATCAGTTTCTATGTGACCTTGGGAAAGCACTTTATCTGTTAGCTCCTGTTTCCTTGTTGGCAAAATAACAGCATTCATTTATTCATTTATTTATTCATTCCACAAATATTTATTGGCTGCTATTATGTGCAGTGCCTTTGTATGAGGCACTGGGGATGTGGCTGTGGAAAGGCAAAGTCCTTATTCTCATTTTAAAGTCTAGAGGGGACCAGAGCAATACACATGTATGTGTGTATGGGTATTATTTAGACAAACACAATATACAAATATTTAACACATAAATAAATGGATGAAATCAGTACAAACTTCTGGATGTGCTAGAAATTTCATTTGGAAAGCGAAACAAACTGAAGTGCTCTGGTAAAGGGTTAAGGGAGCAGGTGGCACAGCCACCCCAAGCTGCCCAGAGAGGAAAGACTGTGTTCTGAGAAAGTGGCACTGAAGCCAAGACCTAAAGAGGAGAAGGTACCAGGCAGGTGACTTTCCAATTATAGTTTTCTGTGATGTTGATATTAATCAGTAGGGCATGCTATGCACATATCTGAGTTCTGAAAGACGTAATTCAACTAGATATGTTGGCCCAAGTCTGTAATCCCAGGAGCATTAGGGAAGCCAGGAGGGATGCAAATTTGAGACCATAGAGCAAGTTCAAAGTCCACTAGGGCTACATAGCAATGGAGCCTGTATTTTGTGGGCTGGAGCGATGGCCTAGCAGTTAAGAGTGCCAACTGCCCTTGCAGAGGACCCGGGTTTGATTCCCAGCACCCACATGGCGGCTGAGAACCATCTTTGACTCCAGTTCCAGGGGAATCCGACACCCTCTTCTGACCTCCGCAGCACTGCATGACACGGGTGCACAGACCTGCATGCAAACAGTACATTCATACACATAAAAGAAATTTTAAAAAATGCATGATGCTGTGGTTTGGATACAGTTCGCGTATCCCCTAAGGGCTCACGTGCCTATTGGGAAGTACTAAAAGAGTGAAAACTTAATTCTACTGTTAGAGGTGGAAAGTCTGGGAGGCACCTGATTAAGGTCAGAGGATCTCCTTGTCCGGAGTCCCCATGATCACGGAGACCAGTACAGGAAGATCAAGACAGGACTTGGTACTTACTGGACCTCATTTGGTGACCATGGGAAGGGAAAACCCCAGTGTGGAACACAAGGGCAGAACTGATGGTGGTTTGGTCTTGCCAAGGAGGAGACTTCAAACATGACATCTTTCAGCCTAATAAAAAAAACAATAAGCCGAAGATGCTAAAACCTATAAGTGGCATGCATATATGTATATTTTGGAGTGATGCAAATTGGAAGGAATAACAACAACAACAACAACAAGACTGGGCCAAAGAACTGACTGAAACGGTGAACTTCTGCTCGAAACAGTAAACTTCTGCATTGAAAATTTTAAAAGAGACTGAGAAAAAATTAAAAACATGTTTGGCAGAATGCATGAGCTCTGGTGGGGTGGGGGGCAAGGAAGGAGGCACAGGTCTAGGTTTGATTGGAAATTTTGTATGAAATGTACAAAGCTTCAATAAAAATTGGCTTTGAAAAAAAAGAGAGAGGGAGAAAGAATCTGGGCATGGTGGTACACACCTTTAATCCCAGTACTGGGAAGGCAGAGGCAGGCAGATCTCTGTGAGTTCAAGGCCAGCCTGGTGTACAGAATGAGTTCCAGGCCAGCTGGGACTAAAGGGAGACCCTGTCTCAAAAGACCAAAAAAAAGGAAGAGAGAAAGAAAAGAGAGAGAGACAGAGATATAGAGATAGACAGAGACAGAGACAGAGAGAGACAAAGATACAGAGACAGAGACAGTGTCAGAGAGTAAAAGAGTGACAGACAGACAGACGCAGACACACATACACACACACACACACATACACACACACACACACACACACACACACATACACACACAGGTTTTTGTTCTGGCCATATGATGCCCTGCTTTGCCTGAAGAGTCTCCCAGGAAAAAGGCCATCACCAAATGTGGCATTTGGACCTCAGCCTTCCAGACCTGTGATTGAAACCACACTTTTGTCTTCCCAAGGTTATTCAGCTTACTTATTCCCTTAATGTAAAATCGACGCTGATGATAAATGAGAGGCTAGAGAGAGGTACATAGTACTAATAATATTAGTTAACATATTACGCATGTATTTTCTTCTGGGTAGTGTTTAAGGACATTTCTTGAATTAACTTATCTAATCCTTATAATGCCTTAATGAAGTAGAGAGCTCCATTACTTCCATTTCTGTGGAGGACAAAGTTAGAACCCCCAAAGCCATACAGCTGAGGCACATTAGAAGGAAGATTCAAACCCAGGCAGTTTAAGGCAAGAGGCATGAGCAGCTCCTTGAAGTGTTTAGGAAGTGCTTTGTATTTATAAAGTCCTTAGAAGGCTGTCATAGTCATGTCTATTATCATTATTACTGATGGATCTGTCAAAGTCATACAAACTGAGTTGGTTTTAAATGTCTATTTAACAGATTATGGGATATGCTATCTATAGATCCAGAAAGATTTGGAAGGGTGAAAGGGGGAATAATTAAAACCAGAGCTGTATTGAAAGAACAAAGCAAAGGACGGTACAGTAGTGAGATGCTTGATTTGGTCTTGATTTGAACTTGAAAGGGAAAGGTGACCTTCTGAGAATGTATGAAGTTGGTTTTCCCCAGCAGAGCAGTGTGATGAGCTCTATGAAGGGGTATCGGGGGGAGGGGCAGCTATCAGGATGCCTTTTTCATCCAACTTGCCTAGCTGCCTTGGAGTTCTAGAAGATGCTTCTGCCAGCCCCCTTCCTCTTCTATGTCTGCAAAGAGCTCTTCCTCTTTCTGCGGGGACACTTGGGGAATAGGGTCTGGCAGGTTTCCTGAACAGCGGCTTTCAGGAGGATATTTAAATACTCCCATGATTTAGCTGAACTTGGGGCATGGTCTGCAAAGACCCAGTCTTTTTACTAGGCATGGCTTCTCACCCTGCTATGAGAAAAGGGCAGTACAAGCACACAGGTGTGCTGGGTCTTCTGGGTCTTAAAATTCCCTCTTGAGGAACAGTGCATTCAGAGAATTATCTTTTTCTTGAACAGTGTGGTTTAGGATTGCTTGTTTCTTTATCTTTTTTTTTTCTAAAGCAATAAAACAAGCTTTGAGAGGAACCAAACAAAAGAGACCATGATCTGTACAAGAGGACAGATGAGTATATGATTTTCAGAGTTTCAGGAGTGGTAGATGATAAGGTGGGCACATCAGGGCTGAGAATGAAGGTTAAATTAAAGCCAGCAGCATCTGGGGCTTGTGAGCTCATTTTGACAGGCCATCTTCTATTTCCTCCCAGCATAGCCAAAGAGGATCCCAGAACTCTGGTTTGCCATAAGTATCTGTCTCTAATTTAGAGAGCATTGATGCAGACAAAAGCAGAAGCTAGGTATTATAATTCTGCTCTCTTTAGACACCAGCTCAGCAATCCATAAAGGATGTAGGCTCTTTCACTCAGCTGGCATTCAGAGATCTAGGTAAGGGGTGTACAACACTCTGGACATGTGGTATGCACACCCAGTGTAAGAGGTGACCCTGCTACAGATCCATGTACAGCACTGGCTCCTGATAACACACAAATACAATGGAGCCCATACTGTTCATAGATATGAAAAATTCTTCATTGTAAAATGGCTAAAAACCTCCTAATCCATATCACTATTGTTATCATTACACCAGATAATGGATGGTAAATGGTGGTAAATAATTAACTAGCCATATGAATACCAAAGACATGTGCTGCAAGAAAATGAGTAGATTTCACATGTGAATGTAGCAGATAGTCCCCAAATTTAGGAGGCAGGTGGATATTTAGTTCAAAGGGTAGCCTGGGCTTCATAGAGAGACCTATCTCCCAAACAAACAAATATACAAAAGAACCTAGTAGACAAAGAATTTCAGTATTAACCTTTTCTTTTCCTAACCCTAGAAGATACAATTTTCATGTACCTGTGTTTAGTTTTAGGCTACTACTTCCTATGGGCATAGTCCTTGGGGAAGGATGGACAAATGGGGAAACATGTAAGCACGTCTTATCAAATGTCTTATTTGATGGACATTAGAAACAGTAGTCTTGCAAAGGAAAGGCTTCAGTGTGAGAATTCGTGGCTTTGGAGAGAAGCATGGGACATAGAGGATGTTCTATTACAAAAGTGTAAAGGTTACATCTTATACAACCAGAAGTGGAGGCAAGTCTTCTCTACAATTGTTTCCAGGGAGACATGGAGGTACTAATGTGGGCTATGTGAAAGTTATAGATCCTAGCAGTTAGGAGCTCCTGACCTCACACCAGACCTCACACTATTCCTAGTTAATGGTGACTGGACAAAGGGTGGAAAACAATTTTAAAATGAGGACACAGCAGAGAATTAAGCTTTTGTCTCCAGGGACAGACTCACTATGGGCAGGAGGGTGGGTGCTCCAGCTGCTGGGGGTGAATGATGTGTTGACTG
This sequence comes from Rhizomys pruinosus, assembly GCA_009823505.1. Taxonomy (NCBI): domain Eukaryota; kingdom Metazoa; phylum Chordata; class Mammalia; order Rodentia; family Spalacidae; genus Rhizomys; species Rhizomys pruinosus. The sequence goes on from VZQC01006909.1 coordinate 438,287, forward strand.
CATAGGGCCTGAGAGATCTCTATTGGTTCTGGGTACCTCAGTGTGGTCCCTTTGAAAGAACCAGAAGGCGACAGAGGACAAGCAGAATTGGAATGGCCTATGCTTGGAAAGACTGGGAGGCAGAATGTTTGTTCCTGGCCCCTGCAAAAACATCCTGGAATGGTGGGTATCAGCAGACAGTACCTGGGAAAACACCAGAAAGTAAAGAAATACAAATGGCATCTCGAAGGTGACTGGCAAAGGCGGAGGGGAGGAATGGAATGACAATGCTGGATAACACAGAGCATGTCAGTCTTCCTTCTCTCTCCATCCTGGTCATTTTCAGAGTCACGGAGTTGCATTGAGTGTGGGCTGGACCAGGGCTCTAAGCTTGCATATTGAGTGTGGGCTAGACCAGGGCCCTAAGCATGCATATTGACCCTATGAGCCAAATTCATAGGTGAATTGTAGTAGAAAATTGGCAAAAATTAACAGTGGATAAGATTTCTAAATAATTAACATAGGAAAGAGAATACACACACGTGTGTGCACACATATTTACTCATGTGATCTGTTTATAATGGGTAAACAAATTGTATCAGTGACCAGGCTGAACAGAGGCATCTTGCCGGTGCATTGAAATTTAAAGTGAGTACAAATTTGCTTTGGATAATCTCTGCCAGTTGAGGGTTAGCATGTGAATGCCATTCATGTGCCTAGATCAATATAAATATGGATATCCTCACATGAATTAGGCAGGAAAAGTGGGACAATTTGACAGCCCCTTGCTGAGACACAGCAGCTTCCATCCTTTGGCAGAGCCCGAAGAACAGAGTGCAGCCTCGGTGGACTACGAGAAAGAAAACAGCAGCCTGGCAGTGCAGATGCTTTGGAGATGTTCGCTTGACAGAGTGAAGCCTGTTTGTCATGTGTGCTGTCATCTATTGGAGTTTTAAATAGGAGCCTGCTATAAGATGTTACATAACCTACTGGCTCACGGCTGCCCTGGTGGAATGGAATGGCAGCATGGAGAATCCGTCTGTGAAATGCAGGACACGGCCTTGTGATTCTCCTCCTCCTTGACGGATTCTGGGCCTCTTGCATCGCCATGCTTGAATAGCACACAGCTGAGAATGGAGATGCCTGTCAATCAACTGGGTAAAATTAACCATGGCAGAGTTGGGAACAGAGCAGGGGAGAAAGCAAGGATGTTCTCTGTGGAGGGTGCTCTGGAAAATGTGTGAAGGACACCCCATTTCTGCCCCCATTTTCTTGGTTGACATCACCTCTCCCTCACAACCCTTGTCAAGTAAAGGCTGATGGTCAAACTAGTATATTCCTTTTGGGGAAGGCTATAGTCTCATCTCCATAAGAAGACATGAAGTAAGATGGTCACAGGTGAAATTATGGTATGGTATAGCTTGATCAAAGTCCTGTGGATATAGTGTGGCTGCTTTGATGTGGATATTCATCCAAGTATGACAAGCCTGCACTGACCCTGATGTCCATTGGAAGCTGAAAGAGAATATTGAATACAGGCATACATTACTCTATGCAGTAAAAGGTAATCTTGAGAATGCGCATGCATTAGTTTGGTGATGAGTTTTATTTTGGAGACCCCAGGGGAGCTGGCTATTTAAAGACTCTTGATGGAAGAGCAAAGGATTCTACTGTGATGAGATGAATCACTCCCTAGCCCCTAATTCATTTATTGTATACGTTTGTAATTTTGCATACTAAGTTTTTCTTCTCTCCTGTACATTACCTATATAGCGCTGAGTCATCACAGCTATGAAGCACAGCCAGACTAGGGATATGTGTTTTCAGATAATCAAATTTTATTTAACTAAAAAAAAAAAGAGCCTTTTCCAGTGGTGAAAGGTCTGTACTGAAGTGTGTGAAATGCTCACGCATTTGTAGCAGTCATCTGTGTCATGCAGGGGAGCAACATTCTCAGACAGCAAGTTGTGGATGATGCATATCAGCAGTGGGGCAAAGATCCCCACGGGCTGCTTGTTGAGGCTGTCACAGTCAAGCTGTAGTGTGGAGTCGGCTATGCAGATTGGCTTGTAGCATACTAGCTACAGAAGAGGAGACACTGATTTTCCCTGATTGAATTCCTCCTCTGCTTAGGTTTACTCCTGGAATTTCCATTGGCAAATAAGAAAACAGCACATGCGTCGTCAGCAGAGGTTGGGAAGTGTGTGTTGGCGCTGTCTTTTGTTGGTCTGGTGAGTCATGTAATCACCATAGTAGGAAAGACCAGGATATCCTGTCATACAATTAGAGACAAGTGATCAGGTCACCTTTATTGCCCTTGCACATGTCACAAGCGGAAACCTGTTGTAAAACACACAATAGCCCAAGATGATTGGCCAGCTCAGTATGATCAACCAATACAATCCAGAGAAACTGTGGAGAAGTGCCAGACAAGCCGCTCAGGACAAATAAAATGCATTTGTTGTTGAAAGCCACAATATCAGAGGGATTTGTTATGCAGCAAAAGCTAACTAGTATACAAGTCAAGAATGGTGCTTTGTTCCATCAAGGGTCACTATTAGAGTAGCTTAATTGGATCTGATCTTGAGGGAACATCAAAACCCTCTATTCCAGAAATGAACTAATAGTATAAAGAATAGTGTAGAAACTAAATATTCAATTGAGAAAGTTTACATAGTGCAAGGGTTGAATTACATAAAGGTCTATTAAACAGAGAACTAGTTTTAGGCAGATTCATGATTAAAATATTTGTAACACACATGTGAAACTATCTCAAACAAGCTTTTGTTCCTGTGGCAAGCCACAGTCAAAAGCTCGGCATTGAACCTTTCTGCCCAGGCTTCTTGGCGGCATGCTCCTACAGCTGTGGATCAGGTGACTTATGTGACTCATATCGCCAGAGTTTGCCCCCAGTGCTCTGCAGTAGACCTCTGCACTCACATCGCTCCAGTTCATATTTTCCAGGCCTTTTCATTTTTTTTAAAAACTGCTTGTACTACTGCTACTTTGTCTTTCTGCTATTCCTATATCTTTGCATGTCATGCATTTTCACGTTCATGGCACAGAGGGTGTGGGACTTTGGCTTTATTCTTATTAGCAAAAGTAATTCCACACTAGCTGTCATGGTTAATCCTGGGTGTCAACTTGACTGGACTAAGGAACAAATAAGAGAAAAGGGTCTTCTGATTGGACCACCTCAACCTGGATGGCCCATCCCAAATGTGGGTGTTACCTTCTGCCAGCAGGCAGTATTTAAGGCCACGGCAGCGGGAGCTGGCCCCTTTTTTCCTTCTTCCTGCGGCTTGCCTCTCTCTCATCTGGTGAGTTTGTCTTGCTGCTGTGATCAACCTTTCGGATCCCAGCGTGTACTGAGACTGGCAGATCTCCTGGAATCCATTCGGGCCTTCAGCACTAGACTGAGACTCCTGAGACATCCAGCCTTGCGGACTGAGCAGTTCCCTGGATTCCCGGCCTCTCCAGTTCGGCGCTACTGTTGAGCTCCGTCACGTGAGCAAATCAATAAATTGTATATAGTTATATATATTCATCCTGTTGCTTCTGTTTCTTTAGAGAACCCTGACTAATACACTAGCTTTTGTACTTAATGCTTGCATAGCACTGATCTGTACAGATCTGAGCTTTCCTGAGCTTCACTGACAACCAGCCATGTTCGCCTGTGACGCATTTGTGAGCCATTTCGTCCTCCTCCCCAAGCTATAGTCAGCCTTCTAGACTTAAACGCTCCGCTAAGCTTAGGCTTCGTGCTTCATGGAAGTAGTCCGAGTGGCTGTTCACCTCCCAGGCACTATGTTTGCTATTTTGATGACACTGGCTACACAAACCTCACTACGCCAATTATATCTGCTAATGATCAACTCGACCCCTTTAGGAATGGATTAGCTACACACTGATAGCTCCCCTTCTACCTTCGTTCTCGCTTAGATTGGGTGAGTTCTCCTATCTCTTTTGACTCTCTGGTCAACTAATTTTTCATTTTTTACAGCCCACTAAGTTGGCTGTGTTTTTTACCCTCTTTCCTTCAAATGAAAAGTCCGATAATAGTCCCAATTACCCTATTGTGATGGTCAGTTTTGCATGTCAACTAAAATGGACCACAGGACGCCTAGGCATTTTATCACACATTTTTTCTTTAAATATCTAAGAGGATGTTCTTAATGAGATTGGCATTTGACTCTGTAAACTCAGTAAAGCAGTCTATCCTCCCTAAGGTGTGTAGGACTCAGTCCATCATTTAAAGGCCAAAATAAACCCTCCATCCTGGATATGGGACATTGGCTTTGTTTGTATATTTGTTTTCTATTTTCCTGGCCTTTTTTTTTCTCTTTTATTTGTTTATTTTTTTAAGGGATTCTGCAATATACAGTTGTTTTCAGATAACATTGACGTTACTCAGTTTGCTGTACAATTAGGTAATTGGCGCATTTTTTTTGAAGTGAGTCAAATTATTAAGCATAAGCAATGAATGTAAGTAGCATTCATGTAAGAGCAATTTGCAAGTATCTATGTCCAAATTTTGAACAGCCCAAGGTTCCCATAGTCCAGTTGGAGAAGCTTGTATGCACAAGCATGTTGATCAAATAGGAGTCCAGTCTATATTGCTGTAGTCTCATGATTCACCCCAATCTCTCCGCAGCCCTCACATTCTACCATGCCTCCTCTTCCTGGCCTTTGAACCCTAACAAAGTATGAGCTCTTTTTACATCAAGACCCATTTTGTTTTTGAACAGAAAGGGCACACTGGCTCTTCTAGGTTTCCAGCTTGCTGCTGGCGAATCTCTCTCTCTCTCTCTCTCTCTCTCTCTCTCTCTCTCTCTCTCACACACACACACACACACACACACACATCCCTACTATTGGTTTTAATTCTGTCCACTACACATTCTTTGGAAATGGTTCCAGGAGAAAGCAACACACCCCATTTTCATTGTCGTTTTTTACTCTGACAAATGTCCCTTTCTCTTACAGTTATAACACAAAGCTTAAGTGGCCATGCCTTCTATGCACAAAGTCATACATTCAAATTATTACTCCTTTAGAAGAAACTGCCAAGCAATATTCTGAAAATCTTCAAAGTTTTTTGATCAAAGTTAAGTGAATTTTACTGAAATTTTACTTGAGAAGACATTAGCTTAGAAATGGGTACTTCTGTGGCTGGAGAGATGGCCTAGCGGTTAAGAGCGCTGACCGTCTAACAGAGGAGCCGGGTTCGATTCCCAGCACCCACATGGCAGCCGAGAACTGTCTGAAACTCCAATTCCAGGAGAACTCCAGTTCCAGGGGAATCCGACACCCTCTTCTGACCTCCGCAGCATTGCACGACACGGGTGCACAAACTTGCATGCAGACAGTACATTCATACATATACAGAAAGAAATAAAATTAATAAAAAAAAAAAAGAAATGGGTACTTCTCTCTTGACCTGTTTGAAAGAAAAAAAATAATAAAGTAATGGCTGGAAAAGGGTGAAGTTCAGGGCAGAGCAAAGGAGCACAGGGTGCTTTGAGAAGAGAGTGAGATGGGAAGAACTAAATTGGTCCCCTGGACTGTATGCTTGAGGAGAATGACCCCTTCCTGGGCTACATGATGGGTAAAATCAATTTAATTCAAAACAATGCTGCAATGACAACTTGGTGATGTCATCAAGTTGGGTCTTAAAAATAGAGAAGCCTGCTAGGTGTGGTGGCTCACTCCTTTAATCCCAGCAGTCCAGAGGCAGAGGCAGGCAGGTCTCTGTGAGTTCAAGGCCAGCCTGGTCTACATAGAAAATTCCAGGCTGGCTGGGGCTACAGGGAGACCCTGTCTTTAAAAGACCAAAAAAAAAAAAATCCATTTAACCTGAGGATAAGGGGTGGGATTGTGCCTTAGGCAGGATAAGCAATGTGTCCCAGGTGCAAAGAGAGCTGAGAGAAATAGCTCCAGGCTACTTAGGGCTAAGGCAGAAGAGAAACAGAATGGAAGTCAGAAGTAGCTGCCCAGGGAAGATATAAGATGGAAAAACAGGCCACACTGACTTGAATAACAGGAAGCCATAGCCTGGTAGTTTCCTCGTTTGTTTATGATTCTACACCAAGATTTTCTGCTATGCCACTACAGCAAGGTATGTGTCTACTTACTATGTGTTATAAAGGACATCTGTGGGGAGCCTATTGGATTCTAGCAGGGACAGAAGAGTCATGAAAATAGCATGAAGAGGACAGACTACCTGGAAGGCTAGTCACAGGGTTTGGGGATCCCCAAATGCTACTTGAAATGATTCTATACTGCATTCTCTCAAGTGTGCTCAGCATCAGAGACAGGAATTAGGAGAATAAATGACTCCTCCAGGTCAGAGAAGACCACTAGGTAAGCAAAGCTCTTTGGAACCTGGATTGTCAGTGCTGGAATTTGATCTTCTTGCTCTCGTCTGCCAATGGCTGTCTTGTTTGAGCTCTCTGTGAGAACACAGGGATGAACTTCTACTAGTGGGTAGAAGCCCATTTGGGAGTGGCCTACTGTCAGGACCTGTGGACCAAGCCTTTCCTGTATCATACAGGAAAGCAAAGAGCTTTGCTAGGATGCTTCCTAGAGAGCTTTAGGACCTGGAAGAGGCAGAAAGGCAGTGTCTGAGCAGGAAGCAGGCACAGTCTTCAGAGCCAGGACAGGTCTCAATGACAGCCAGGATGACCTACAGCTTGTTTTCCTCACAGACATGTCTAGTACATCACCTCTGCCTTGGCAGAGGGACTGACTGGCCCTAGCTAGTGAGCTCACTGAGGGTTTCTGTTATTTCTCTCTGCTGTGTTAAAGAGTAAGAAAAGTCTTAGGAAAATAGAAGGATAAGGGGGTGGGGAGCAGGTGCAGTGGAATCTAGATTTTCCAGAATGTTCTGTGAGTAGCAAGAATTTTCTAGCAGGTAATAGTGCTGATACTTTAGGCTGGCTTGTTTCTAAATCCCAGATTGATGGTATGTGTGGATGGTGGAGGGTGGGGGGTAAATTAATTTCTGACCTCATGTAAACCCACTTTGTTTCCTGATATATGTATTCTTAGGAATAACATGTCTATAACATGATGTGTTATATGATGTAAGAAAGAAGTGGTGTGTGTGTGTGTGTGTGTGTGTGTGTGTGTGTCTGTCTGTGTGTGTGTGTTTGGGGGAAGTGACATTTACATTCAGAAAGGCTTGCAATAAAAGATTCAAACAAGCTACTTACTGTGAAATTATTTGGAACTTTTAACATCCATACAGGGTTAATATAATGTTTGGTCAAACCCTTCATAAGAAAGATCTATACATACATAACTAGAGTTTCATAAAATAACATTATACTAATTGTGTGTCATAGCCTCCGATACCTTTTATTCTGATTTATTTAAGCATATCAATTGAAAACAACTAATTTAATGGTTTATTAATTGTTTTGGCCTGCAATTTGAAAATCCTTAGGGTAGTAGAAATCTTTACAAGGGGAGCATATCATTTGATATCTGTCCTGTTTTTCATGAAATCCTTTCTGGTGGAGACAGCATCCTGCAGGTACCCTTGGGACGTGGTTTGAGACACATGGAACTAGTCTACACCCTTCATTTTATAGTTCAGGAGATGAGGACCAGAAAAAATGACCGTATTTGTCAAAATCATTTAGTTAGTGTCAGAGGAGAATTCCAAACCCAAGTGATCTGACTCATAGGCTGGTTTGCATTTCCTATATTCCAATCTCATCTTACTTAGCAGAGTTTTGAGAATGAAGAGGTGCATTCCAATGCAAAACCTGTCTGCCAAGGAAGTTGATGTTTGTGGCTATCAATCAAATGGTATGACAGAGAGAGGGCAATAGAGGAAGATAAAGCACAAGGTTACAACTGACAGGCCGTGTACTTCAAGGTAGACACATAAATACCTGTGATATCAGCCAGGCCATGATTCAGGTTAAATAACGTCACCGTCAGAGGAAACAGGAAAAGAAAGCGTCATGCGAGCATGCCTTAGCCAACTGGCAAGACTTTGGGGAAATACATAATTTTAATAATTTCTCATGCTTATGAAGGACTACCATGGATGTAAAGGGGGATACAGAGGTTAGGAGGTAACAAGGGTGTATCCAAGGAAGGAGAAGCATGAGCAAGGCATGGGAGGTGGTCAAGACAGAAGATCTGGGGAAGACCATGCTAGAGGACCTGGAAAGATGAGGAGGTTTGGCCTGCAGACTGTATCCTTGGTGTTATTGTTAGGCAATGTGAAATCACAAAAAATGGGTAACTTACAAGAGCACCATTTCCAGTTAGATTTTTAAGGTTTACTTAAAGTCAGAATGCAAAGAAATAGACCAGTGAGGATTCACTCATAAAGTTATTTCAACAATTTAAGGAAGAGATAGTAAGAACTCCAACCACCCCAGTAGCTTGGAAAGAAGAAAGTTTGGCACAAGAGACATTGAGGTGGAATCATGGGAGGTTGGCAAATAATTCCACAGATAAGGAGGAGATGAGCTGAACAGGAAACAGCAGGAAACAGAATAGAAAAAGGATGACAATATTAACAGAGTCTCCTAAGTACAGTTTGGAGGGAAAGAGGATCTCCTTGAAATAGATTGGAGTTGGTAAATTTCAAGCCAGGATATACCCACTATAGCTTTTAGAAAAATGAGTGCTTACCAGGCTCTCTTCTGAGTTGAAAATTGCTCTTTGGCTAATCTCTTCATACCATGGGTGAATAATTTTTTTTCTATGGTTATGCTTGAATAGCTTCGGAAGAAAAAAATTGTCATGAAGTCCTTTGGTTCTGAGGCCTCTGTGCAAATGAAATGCTTGCCTTGGGTGATCACAGCTATCAGAGACTTCATCAAGGACTCTAAGGCTCCTTGACATTTTATAGTATTTTGCAATAGCATAGGGTAATGATAATAATAACATGTGAATGTCAGTGAACAGGAACCTGGAATCTGGTAAAGAAACCAGTGGCATTAAGGTGGGAAGCTCATGACAGGTTATCGAGAGTAAAGTTTCAAGACAGAGAAATAAGATGATGAATAAATTTTAATATTAAGACATTCATCATTGAATGAATAGCTGATAAGTAATGAACATATAGTATATATCCACAGTGGAATATTATTTAGGCATAATAATGATATATCATATGCAGCAAAATGAATGGAACTGGATGTCAAACATTGTATGAAGTGAAATAAGTCATACAGAAAGACCAATGTCAAATATTCTTTCTTGTATGTGAATATAAAATACCCAATCTGAATGTAAAATAGTGATTTATAGGGACTGGAAGGGGAGATATACGGAGGCTGGGTAACAAGTAGCCAGCTAGAGGTAGTAAGTTCTGATGCTCTCTAGCACAGCAGGTTGGCCACTGTTGACAGTAGACTTTAATGTATTTTGTGAATAACCAGAAGACAGGAACTCAAAGGCTCCAAATACAAAACAATGATAAGAAGATAAAATGCTAATTACCCTGATTTGATCAATGTATCTATTGTATACATACATGTGCATGACACATACCTGTGTTGAAATACCACTCTGTACACCTCACAAACATGTATCCTACTATTCATTAATCACAAAATTACAAAAGCAAAGATTAAGAAGATTGTAATGTGAACCAGTCATTATTCACAGCACTCATGTATTGAATTCTCATATATTCCCTATATATTTATACAGTTAAAACAGCAAGGGATGGGAATGGACTTACATGCTCCACGTTACAGTAAGTTGTGCACAACACTAAAACGGGGGAGCTCGCTATTCTTGCTGTACTGTCCTCTCCATTTTTAGAAGTCTAAGATGATCCTCCAAAGCTCATTTTTAAAAAAATAAAAATATTTTGAGCAGAAAACAAAGATAGATATAGTAAGGCTGAAAATAGACAACCATTATCTCCAGAGGAGACCAAGTGATGCAAAATAAACCTTTAACAAGGGCTGGCTAACATACAAATTCATGTTAATTGAGGAGGTATGCCAGTTAGGACAACCTCTAAAATTATGGAAATAACTTAAAGGAGTCAAAAAGCAACTTGGCTAGAAGGAGGAAGCTAAAACTGTTCTTGTCAACATTGTGAAAACTTCTACTTAAAATACATTAACTTGCTGTTTTCCATTTATTCAGTTCTTCAACATTCTGGACACCATCAATCATTTTCTTCTTTCAGAAACTCATTATTTAAGCAACATTTTAAAACTGTGTGTGTGTGTGTGTGTGTGTGTGTGTGTGCACGCCCCCAAATCAAAAGCATACACATGGATCTAGTTTTCATGACAACAGAATACCAAGGAAACTACCACCAAAGAAACAGGGTATTAACACATGGTGGTTTGAACAAGAAATGCCCCCCACAAGCTCAAATATTTGAAGACTTGGTTACCAACTGGTGGTGCTGTTTGGGAGAGGTTAGGGAACCTTTAGGAGATGTGGCCCTTTGGAGGAAGCTGTGGACAGGCTTTGAGGGTTCATAGCAGATGTGAACTCCCTGCTTCCTGCTGCTCCTGTCATGCCATGTCTCCTGCCATGATGAATTCTGAAGAAACTTATGCCCAAATAAACTGTTCCTTCTATAAGATGCCTTGGTCTTGGTGTATTATCACAGCAACAGAAAAGGAACTAATATATCATACCTCAGAGTTATCCTTGTGCCATTACTTTGTCTCCAGTAGTCACTGGTATCCTGACTTCTGATACCATCAGTTATTTTGGCCATTGGGTTACTCTGGCATAAATGGAATTACACATTGTGGATCAGTGAGGGTTTTCTAGAAGAACAGAGCCAATAAAAAAAAACTATATTATTAAAAGGGATTTACTAGATTGGCTTACATGATGGAGACTGGGTATTTCAACAATGACCATCTATCTGTAGGCTAGAAGGACAGAGAACCTAGTAGCTCCTCATCCCACAGTCAGATACGTCAGCAGTCCCAAACAAGTGCTGGATGCCTGGAGGTCCCTGGAAAGCAGCTGATGTTCAGTCACTGTTGGAAAACTGAAGAAGATAGAGTCTGGTGTCAGTAGAAGATAGCAGCAGCAGCAGCAGCTATATTCTCCACCCACATTTTCTTTCTTTCTTTTTTTTCTCAAGAGTACTTTCATCAAGACAGTACAGCGATTCTGGAGAATATCATCATTCCAAGAACCACATTTTCAGGAAGGTCAGCCAGTCAGGGATACTTGGTTTTCCTCCAACCACCAACTGGAACCTATTGCTCTAATCCTAATCTTCTCTCTAAACTCCTTCAGGGAAATACCTAAAGACCAGCCTCCTACATTGATTCTAAATCCCATCAATTCAACAATCACAGCCATAACACACTGCTCAAAACTTTTGTATCTGGCTCTTAGCACTCATTTTTATTTGTAGGACTTACCCATGTTTTGAACATAGTGATGATTTAGTTATTATCATTGTGTAATATTTTAATCCATAGACTTGTCATAATTTTCAATAGTTTATTATTTTTATTTTATATGTATGAGTATATTCCCTGCATAGATGTAAGTGCACCTCTGTCGTGCAATGTCTGCAGAAGTCAGAAGAGGGCATCAGAGCTCCTGAAACTGGAGTTACAGATGGTTGTTAGCTGTCATGTAGGTGCTGGGAAACAAACTTGTGTCCTTTGTAAGAGGAGCCAGTGATCTTAACTTCTGAGCCATCTCTCCAGCCCCCATATTTCATAATTTTTAGGCATTGTTGTGTTAATAGATATTTTAATTTTTCTAATTTGTGCCTGCAGTGAAGAGTGCCACTGACTATGAACATCCTCATATATATATATATATATATATATATATATATGCCTATGTATACATATTTCTAGCAGATATTTTATATAGGAATAGAAATTCTGGATCACACTAACCTCTAGTAAATATTAGAAAACAATTTCTCCAAGAGTTTATAATGATCTTCATCCCAACAAGAAGTGTGGGATGATTCTGGTTGCCTCATCTTGTCAATAACCCTTGGTATTTGTTTTTCTTTCAGGGTAAGATATGCAATAACATTTCATTATCTTTAAACTCATACTTCCTTGACTGCAAATAAAATGAAACACACTATGGTTATTGCTCATTTAGAGACCATATTTCTAGAAGAGCTGGTCCAAATCTTTCACTCATTTTCATATTGAGATTTTTATCACTTATCTTGTCAATTTAATAATGTAATGTATCATTTACATATTCTGGAAATGAGTCCTTGATGATTTACACATATTAAAATATTTCTTTCTCTTTGGTGGCTCTAGTTCTTACTTCCTTAGGTATGAAAACAAATTAATAATATTACTATTTTTATTTCTATTTTATCAATATTTTTCTTTGGGTTAGTGTTGTTTATGTCCTTCAAAATAAATATGCCTTATTCAAAATAGTATTCTTTTTATCTTATAGAACATTTATTTTTTTCTTTTATATTAGGAACTAAAATCCATCTGAAATTTACTTTTGTATATGGTGTAAGGTACAAAGTAAATTTTACATCCTCCAGCATTCCTATCAAATTCATTCTATACCATTTATTGAAGAGATTACCCTTTCTTCACACCACCACAGTGTTGCCTCTTTAATAAACCAAATGACTCTATTAATGTAGATTTATCTCTGGGCTCTTTATACTACTTCTGTGTACACATGTGCTGGATAGCTTTAGTGTCAACTTGACACATCTGGGTTGAGGGAGCCTCAGCTGGGGAATTGGCTCCATTGGCTTGGCCTGTGGCCACATCTGTGGAGTATTGTCTTGATGGTCGAGCAGTGTAGGAGGGCCCAGCCCACAAGAGTGGTGCCACCCTGGGCAGGTTGTTGTGTACTGTATAAGAAGGCGGGCTGGGCATGAGCCAGGGAGCAAGCCAGAGGACAACATTCCTCCATGGCCTGTGCTTCAGCTCCTGCCTCCAGGTTCCTGCCCTGAGTTCCTGCCTTGTGCTGAGTGATGAACTGTGAACCAGGAGATGTAAGCTGAATAAACCCTTTCCTCCCCAAGTTGGTGTTGGTCAGAGTGTTTTGTCACAGCAATGGAAGACAAACTAGGACAGAAATTGGTACCAGGAATGGGGTATTGCTGTGACAGACCTAACCTTGGTGTTTTGGGGAAGGATTGTGGAGGTGTTTGGAACTTTGGGCTGGGAAGATCATTGAATGCCTAAAAGTCATTGCTGTGGAGCTTGGAGCAGTTTTGCTGAAGGAGTTGTAGAAGATGGAGACCTGGCTTGTGAAGTTTCTAGTTTCAAAGAGGAGTAGAGATCATCAGGACTGTGCAATCCATGGGTTCTGGTCAGCTGGGGCTGAAGAATCAGCTGTAAGTAACAAGAGACCAGAACCTGAAGTGAAATCTTTGTTGTACTGGGACAATTGATGCTGGTTAGCTGGGGCTGAAAAATCAGCTGTAAGTAACAAGAGACCAGCATCACTGTGGTGAAATCTTCTGGGAAGAATTTCTTCAGGGTCAGCACACAGAAGCTGTGTTCCAGAAGGGGCCCGAGCCTCCATCTCAAGCCAGAAGCAGGACTTGGTAGTGTGTAAGAGTCTCCTATATGGTTCTGGTGTTGAAATTTGAGGGGGTCACAGAGAGCAGCCGAGGCTTGGCACTGTGAGAGGTCAGGAAAGACCATTGGTGGAAGTGCACCTCGGTTGCAGTGAAGACCCCAGGATTGCAGGGGTCATGGAGAGAAGCTGAGGCTTTGCACCAGGAGAGGTCAGAAGAGACCATTGGTGAAGGTGCTGCCTCAGTTTCAGTGGCGACCCCAGCTTTTTGGAGATGCCGGTACCCTGGGACGACCACCAAGAGCAGCGGTAGGTGTAGAATGGAGTCGGCCTGGGCCTGCGAGATGAGTGTGCCACGGACGGCAGAGTCGGAGAGGGGGAGCTGCCGAGACCCTTTGGAGCCCAGAAGATCGTGAGTGAATCCCAGGTGTCCAGCCTTGAGCTACTTTGCTGGACTTAGGTTTTGTTTGAGAGTGCCTGATTCTTCCCTTTGAAATAAGACAGTACTTGTTTTGGATTTTACAGCAGCCCACAGTTAAGAGACTTTTAATAGACTGAACTTTTAAGCGTTTGGACATTTTAAGGACTGTGGGGCTTTTAAGGTTGTACTGTCTTAGGTTGTGATTAATGTTAACATCATACTTTGGGGATAAGAACTGGAAAGGTGGTGGTTTAATAGTGATGTGTTTTGTGTGTCAAGTTGACAAGGGGTCAATTGTGCTGGATAGCTTTAGTGTCAACTTGACACACCTGGGTTGAGGGAGCCTCAATTGGGGAATTGGCTCCATTGGATTGGCCTGTGGCCACATCTGTGGAGTATTGTCTTGATGGTCGAGCAGTGTGGGAGGGCCCAGCCCACAATGAGTGGTGCCACCCTGGGCAGGTTGTTGTGTACTGTATAAGAAGGCAGGCTGGGCATGAGCCAGGGGAGCAAGCCAGTGAACAGCATTCCTCCATGGCCTGTGCTTCAGCTCCTGCCTCCAGGTTCCTGCCCTGAGTTTCTGCCTTGTGCTGAGTGATGAACTGTGAACCAGGAGATGTAAGCTGAATAAACCCTTTCCTCCCCAAGTTGGTGTTGGTCAGAGTGTTTTGTCACAGCAATGGAAGACAAACTAGGACAACACAGAATACTTTTTTTTTCTTTTTTTTAAATTTTATTTCTGTATGTGTATGAATGTACTGTCTGCGTGCAGATTTGTGCACCCATATCGTGCAATGCCGCGGAGGTCAGAAGTGGGTGTCGGATTCCCCTGGAACTGGAGTTCTCCTGGAATTGGAGTTTCAGATGGTTCTTGGCCACCATGTGAGTGCTGGGGATTGAACCCAGGTCCTCTGTAAGAGCGGTTGGCGCTCTTAACCGCTAGGCCATCTCTCCAGCCCCAGAATACTTTTTTAATAGCAGAGCATTGTAGCTTACAATAGAATCACTTAAGTGATCATCACTGTTCTTATTTTTCCAGAAAGCTTTGTTTGCTTTTAGCCCTTTTCATGCTCATAATTTATAAAATATTCAATTTCCAATAAAATATATTGATGAACTGTTGATTCAGATGGCATGGAATCTATGTGCCAATTAAGGAAGAATCACCACTCTTGGACTGTGAAAGAATTAAATCACCAATGAATAAACATAAAACATTTCTCCAGATATTTAAGTTTTCTTTTAAAGTATTATTGTATATTTTTTCACTTGATTGTGTGTGTTTAGCCTGCATGTAAGTGTACTGCAGGTGTGTAATACCCATGGAGGCTAGAAAAGGACTCCAGATACCCTAGAACTGTAATTATGGATGGTTGTTAGCTGCCATGTGGGTTCTGGGAACTGCACCCAGGTCTTCTGGAAGAAAATCAGTACTCTTTTTTTTTTTTTGGTCTTTTCAAGACAGGGTCTCCCTGTAGCCCCAGCTGTCCTGGAACTCGCTCTGTAGACCAGGCTGGCCTTGAACTCACAAAGATCCGCCTGTCTCTGCCTCCCAAGTGCTAGGATTAAAGGCGTGCACCACCACACCCAGTGAAAATCAGTACTCTTAACCACTGAGCCATGTCTCCAGCCCCCATATTTAGGTTTCTTTAATTTCTCTTAGAGAAGATTTTTAGTTTCTCATGAAAAAATATCATGCAATTTGATTGTTTAGTCCTGAGTGTTTTATAACTTATTCCTTAGTGTTTGATGTTTTATAAAGGTGTAAATGATATTTTCCAAGTTTCATAATATCACTTTTGTGAAATACAAGGTATAATTAATTTTTGCATAATTAATCGTGTGTTTGAATTGCTGTGTCTACAGATAATTACAATAGCTGCTTTTCATAGATGGTCATAAACTATTACACTCACCATTATACCACCCGTGAATGATGATGGTTTTATTTTTTCCATTACCACAATGATGCTGTCCAATTTGACTTGCTGCACAGGTTGTGCCTTCCAACACAGTTTTGAACGAAGGTGATGACAATGAATATATCCTTGTTTTATTTTTTTCTTGATCGCTAAAGAAAATTTTCAAAATCTATTAAATGTATTCCCATTTTTATATAGATAATTGTTATCAGATTAAAAAAAAACTTATGGTGGGGGGAAGGGAAAGGGAAATATGCCTGGAGCTGGAAAATGATCTATGAAATACACAAAGCATTAATAAAAAAAATAATGATGATAGGAAAAATGATTGTGAAACCATTAAAAAAAAACCTTATATTTCTGTTTTGTAATAGTTTTGTTTCACTTTGTGCCATAAATAGTTATTAAATGCTATAATGTTAATTATATCTGGGGGCTTGAAAATGGCTCAGTGATTAAGAGCCCTTGCTGCTTTTCCAGAGGACCTGAGTCTAGTTCCCAACTCCCACATGTGGTGGCTCAGAACCATCTGTAACTCCAGCTCCAAGGGATCTGACACCCTCTTCTGGCTTTTGCAGACCTCCCCCATGTGTAGGTGGCATACATTCACAGAAACACAGGTAAATATAGGTAAAATAAATCTAAAAATTCACTTGATCTAATACAATAGAAAAATATCTTATGTTTAGACTACAAATGTGCTGATTTACTTCATTTTAGATTTTTTGAGAAAAATGGCAAGTACTTTTTGAGTAGTTTATATAATAATTTGGAAATTATACTTCTGTTAAAACAGCCATAGTGGCCTCTTGAAACTTGTTCTGGGGGGCTGGAGAGATGGCCTAGTGGTTAAGAGCACCAACTGCTGTTGCAGAGGACCTGGGTTCGATTCCCAGCACCAACATGGCCGTTGAGAACAGTCTCTAACTCCAGTTCCAGGGGAATCTGACACCCTTTTCTGACCTCCGTGGCATTGCAAGACATGGGTGCACTGACCTATATGCAGGCAGTACATTCATACACATAAATACAAAATAAATAAAATTAAAAAAAAGAAACTTGTTCTGTCCAATCGGCAATGAAATCTGTTTATTGGATTGATGGTTTCAGGGTTGTTTTTCCAGTTACAGGCTTTCTGTTTGATGTGTTTATAGAAATAGCATCCTATGGTGAATTTTTCCATTTACTCACCAATTTTCTTGAAAATCTTAACATGGTTTATGTGCATTTCTTAAAACTTCAACCTTATGAACTCTGACAGTTTTAACTTTTAAGCAAGCTTTCTCTTTTGGTTTTGTATTTTAATGGATCTAGTAATTAAACAACATACATATTAACATACATATAAACAACAATCAGCATAAAGAATTAAAGGGTCTTCAGTTTTGTTCCTTTGGTCAACAGGTCTGTTTTTGTGCCAGTACCAGGCTGTTTTTATGACTATAGCCCTGTAGTATAGTTTGAAATCTGGTATAGAGATCCCTCCTGTGTAGCTCTTTTCACTCAGGGTTGATTTGGCTATTCAGGGTCTTTTGTTTTTCCAAATGAATTTAAGAACTTTTGTTTCCAAGCCTGTGAAGAAACTCTTGGGGATTTTGATTGGGATTGCGTGGTGGGATGCAAACAAGAGTTTTGGTAAAATGGACATTTTTTACAAGTTAATTTTCCCAATCCATGAGCATGGGGAGTTTTTCCATCTTCTGAGTCTTCTTCAATTCTTTCGGTTAAATTTTGTTTGTGAGGTCTTGTTGTCTTTGGTTAGGTTTCTAAGTTTTCTTGTTTTTGAGGCTATTGTGAGTGGGAGGTTCTTTGAACATTCTTTCTCCAGTTGCTTGTGTTGGTTGTAAAGAAAGGCCATTGATTTTTTAACGTTAATTTTGTATCTGCCACTTTGTCTGAAGCTTTTGTTAATCGTTTCTAGGAGTTTTCTGGTGGAGTTTTTAGCTCCCTTAGTAAACTATCATTTGTCATAGCAATAGGGATAGTTTGACTTCCTCTTTTCCAATTTAGTACTCCTTTATTTCCTTTTCTTGCCTTATTGCTCCAGCAACTGTTTCAAGCACTATATTGAAGAGGAGTGGTGACAGGGGGCAGCCTTGCCAAGTTCCTACCTTTAAAGGGAGTTTCTGTCATTTCCCCATTTAGGATGATATTGGCTGTGGGTTCCTGTATATGGCTTTGATTACATTGAGGAAGATCCCTCCAATCCAATTCCTTCTAGGACTTTAAGCATGAAGGATGCTGAATTTTGTCAAAGGCCTTTTCAGCATCACTTGAGATGATGGTGTGGTTTTTGTCTTGATTCCATTTAGTGTTTGATGATGTTTATTGATTTTCGTATGTTGAACCATCCCTGCATTCTCTGGTATGAATCCAGCTGGTCATGATGGATGATCTTTCTGATGTGGGTCGTATGCGATTTGCCTATTTATGTTTAGAATTTTGGCATCTGTGTTCATGAGGGAGATGGGTCTATAATTCTCCTTTTAGTTGGATCTTTGCCTGGTTTTGGTAATAGAGTGATGTTGGCTTCATAGAAGGAATTTGGGAAGAATTCCCTCTGATTTATACTTCTAAACAGTTTCAATAATAATGGTTGTATGTCTTTTTGATGTTTATTAGAATTCTGCTGTGAAACCATCTGGGCCTGGGCTTTTTTTATTGGGAGGCTTCTTACTACATCCTCTATTTCTTATATGTTATGGGTCTGTTTAAGCTGCTGGTCTCTTCTTGACCAACGCTTTGGTGATTCCCAGGATTTCCGATATTCCTCCATTTCTTTCTAGGTTTTCATACTGGTGGAATATAGGTTCTTGTAATATTCCCATATAATTTTCTTGAATCTTTTCCTTGTCCATGTGATATTTCCCTTTTCATCATGGATGTGTATTGATTTGGAGTTGTTCTCTTTCTTTTGTTAATGGGCTAGAGGTCTGTCTATCTTGCTTTTCTCTCAAAGAAACCAACTTTTGGCTTCATTGATTTTTTGTATTGTTTTCTTTGTTTCTATTCATTGATTTCTACTCTTGATTTTTGTTTATTTCTTCCTGTCTGTTGCGTTTAGGGTTCATTGTTGTTGCCTCTCAAATGCTTTTAGCTGTAGGTTAGATCGTTCACTTGTGGTCTTTCTGTTTTTCTAAGTAGGCAGCCCAGGGCTATAAACTCTCCCTCTTAGGAAAAAACCGAAGATCCAAATCTGAGCACATACAATTTCAGCCATCTATATTTGACAAGGGGACCAAGAAAACCACAATGGAGAAAAGACAGCATCTTTAGCAAGTGGTGTTGGCAAAACTGGATCCCACTTGTAGAAGATGAAATTAAACCCTACCTCTCGCCCTGTACAAAAAGTTCAACTCCAGATGGATTAAAGACCTCAAGTGAAACCCCAAAAACTCTGAAGGTGATTAGAAGAAAAAGTTGGCAGCAGACTACAAGACATAGGCATAGGAAAAGACTTCCTAAATCAGACAGCAGCTGCACAAAATTAAGTCGACAATTGACAAATGGACCTCATCAAACTCAAAAAGCTTCTGTACATCAAAAGAAACAATTAGGAAGTGAAGAGAAATCCTACAGATGGGAGGAAACTTCACTGCATATACATCTGACAAAGCATGATTTCCAGAATATATAAACTACTCACAAAAAACAAAGAAAAAAGAAAACAATGACCCACTCAACTAGATGGAGCAAAGACTGAATACAGAGACGTCACAAATGAAGAATGAGAGATGTCTGAGAAACACCTCAAGAACTGTCAACATCACTAATATTAGGAAATGCAACATGAAAACCACTTTAAGATATCATCTTCTCCAATAAGACTGGCTAGGCTTAAGAAAACAAATGATATCCAAGTGCTGGAGAGGTTGTGGGAAAGGGGAACACTCATCCACTGCTGGTGGGAATGTAAACCGTACAGCCACTATGGAAAACAGTGTGGAAACCCTTGGAGACTTGGAATGAACTTGCCAACCCGGATCCCAGCCATACCACTCCTAGCATGTACCCTCAGACTTACGCCACCCAGAGATACATGGCACGACCATGTTTATTTGCAGCTCTCTTCACAATAAGCAAGGCGCTGGAACCAACAAATGCCCCTCAACGACGAGTGGCTAGAGAACATGGTGGTACCATCTACACAATGGAGTTCTATGCAGCATAACGATAAAGACGGACATCACGAGCTTTGCAGGCAAAATGGCTGGCGCTAGAGGGCATCATGCTGTGAAGTAACACAGTCCCAAAAAAACAACGACGAATGGTATCCTCTATCTGGGATGCTAGTGCCAATTACCCATTGTAGTATTCTGTCTAGGGCCCCCTGAGCTTTTGTACAAAGCAGTTGGGCTTAATGCATTTTGGAAACAACAACAACAGAAAAGACTGCATCAAAGAACTGACTGAAACAGTGAACTTCTGCTCAAAACAGTCAACTTCCCCATGGACAATATTGAGAAAGACTAAGAGATGAAAAGCATGTTTGGCAGAATGCATGATCTCTGGTGGGGTGGGGGAATGGGTGGGAACACGGGCCTAGATTTGTTAAAAATAAAAAAAAATAAAAAAAAATAAAGGATCTGAGATTGACAAAAAAAAAACAAAAACAATTAAAGGGGCTCAGGATGACATTTTTCCTTTTCTGCAATCATTCACCTTATTCTCTTGGAGCCATAGGAATAGAAACAGACCAATCACTCCAACCAGGGTATACCAACAAATGTAGGTTTCTGAAGGCAAAGCTCCTTCTGGGTACTCACACCAAGAGTCCAGCCTTTTATGGATCTGAGACCACAGATAAAGGAGATGCCTTAAAAATATTGATTCTGGGGTGACTATGTGGAATGTTGGAACAGAAGAGAAAGGTAACTCTAATGGGCAGTCTCCTCCAAAGAAACATTTCTAAGCAATTTACTAGATTCATGGGAATAGAGCAGGAAGGATCATAAACAGCAAAACACATCTAGATTACATAGAAGAGTTGATGGTGTGAGGACAGACACAGGGGTAGTTGAGACTGCATTTGAGTTATTTTCCAGTTATGTAGTATTGGGAGATAAAAGATAATCCAACTGAGGACTTCTACTTGGAGTGTAGATTAGAGGTTTGAAAGATGTCAGGCTAGCTTCCAGTCTAAAATCAGGTGCAAATTTTATAAGCTTTATAGACAAACCAGCTACTTAGAGTAGCAGTTGTGACATAGGTAGAGAAATTTGGTTCAAATGAAACAGAAGCTAGGACTTGAAAAGTCTGCCTTTTGCAAAATCCAGATAGGAGTTCACTTTTCTCCTAAGCTCAAAGACACTTTGAATGAACAATCAGAAGACATAAGTTCCTTTTTATTGTGGGAGGGAGCTCTCCAAAGGCCGTCTTTCCTATTCACATTCCTGGATTCTTCATTATCCCAGGGCCACTAGGCATGGTGACCACACATTTTTTAATATGAGAAATTACTTTCATTGATTCTTCAGCACTCTTGTGTAGGCTATGGGCTCTTTGCAAGATCTCAATTAATCCATTTTTTTTTCTGACCATTTAGATTGTTCTTGGGTTTGTAATATTGTATATCTGCAGATTGATAAAACTTATAAATCAGAGTCAGAGGAGGGGATTGGCTGCTAAGCTCCTATACATATCATGGTAGCCATTCCATTCAGAATGCTAGCGAACCACATAAATCTATTAATATTTAGGAACCTGTGATTTCATTTTGCAAATGTATATATTCTTTAGAGAAATATTCCAGAGAGTCTGTGTGATGTCATAAGACTACATTTCTCTCTGTCTGGAAGATGACAGACCTGGGCTCCAAGTACTCGTGGTTTCCACCGAGTTTCCAAGATGAATTATGGCAGCATGTTCCAGGAACCCTGTAGTATCCTGAACTATGTAATAGATACTTCTAATTCTCATGGAAATATTGAACAAATATCAAGGAAAGATGTTTTACAGCCTGATGCTAATGTGGAGGGTCATTAACATTGTTATTACAGACAATCAAGATGATTTAGCTAAGACCTTTGACAAGGGTACACACCTGTCTGTGAATAAAAGGCGCTGTTTATTACCCTTGCTATTAATTATACTAAAGAGAAGGACTGATGGAGGTCTACACCAAAGAGATCTAAATGAAGAGAGCATGGGCTAAGAGGGTGTGGAGACTTCATTATGGGCAGGATACTCATCTGTGGGGTTAAACATGTGAGTGAGTACACAGGTACAAGAGACTGGTTGCCTTCTCCCTTCAGCCTGATCTGCATCTTTTGCATTTTCCCATGGATTAGGGAATCTGAGGCTTAAGAAATCTGTGCCACCATGGGAGGCAGAGGCAGGCAGATCTTTGTGAGTTCAAGGCCAGCCTGGTCTACAGAGTGAGTTCCAGGACAGCTGGGGCTACAGGGAGACCCTGTCTCAAAAATATAAAAAAAAAAAAAAAAAAAAAAGAAATCTGTGCCTTCCTCTGTTGTATTCTCACCTTACTAAAATATTCTTTTTTTTCTTTTTATTCTTTTTTGAGTGTGCATGTGTGTATGTGTGTGTGTGTGTGTGTGTGTGTGTGTGTGTGTGCTGTTCATGTGTTAAGGTGCCTGTGCATGGACATTTGTGTGGGGACCAGAGGAGAATTTCAGTATTGTTCCTTGGATACTGTCATAATTCTTTGACACAAGGTTCTCACCGGTGGCCTAGAATTTGCCACATAAGTGGACGGTCCGGCCATTGAGCTCCAGAGATCCACCTGCCTCCACATCCCCACCTCTGCCATTGTAGGCACACACCACCAAGCCTGGCTTTTTAAACTTTTTCTTTTTTCTAAAACTCAGACTTTTGTCCTAGCAAGATATGCACTTTATGAACTGAGCCGCCTCCCCAGATCAAGCTATTTCTTCTTAATTGCTGGGATAGTATATCTAATAACAGGAATAACTGGGGTCCTAGATTGAATTTGATCAAATAAGTGAGACATTTTCAATGATTATAGAGAAATAATCTTTTGTGAAATAGACAAATAGTGCTTTTTTAGAAGAATTAATTTGAGGGGCTTCAGAGATAGCCTAGTGGTTAAGAGCGCCGACTGCTCTTGCAGAGGACCCGGGTTCGATCCCCAGCACCCACATGGCGGCTAAGAACCATCTTTGACTCCAGTTCCAGGGGAATCTGACACCCTCTTCTGACCTCCGCGGCATTGCATGACACAGGTGCACAATCCTACATGCAGACAGTACATTCACAAAAATAAATAAAATTAAAAAAAGAATTAATTTGAACAAGCTTGAGCACAAATCAAACTATCAAAATGTTTGATCAATGATGAGAAAAAAGAGCATCTGTAGATACACATAAACTATATTGCCTTTCTTTTAATGTTTTTTGTTTTGGTCTTTTTGAGACAGGATCTCCCTGTATCCCCAGCTGGATTGGAACTTGCTATGTAGATCAGGCTAGCCTTGAATTCACAGAGATCCACCTGCCTCTGCCTCCAGGGTGAGTGCTGGAATTAAATGCATGCCCCACCACACTCAACTATATTTTCTTTCTTAATTATCTTGTTTACAAGATAATTGTGACATGTTTACCTGTCTCTCAAGCCTGCTCACAGTTGGTATTTCTGACCTTTGAAAGATTGCTGTGTGAGTCCATTTTCCCCTGCCTGGTCCCTTCCTAATCTCATTCACAGCTGAGATGTTCAGCCAGTGTCCTGTCTTTTTTTCTCACTGCTTGACTTTTTTTTTATCATTCTCATAAAATTATATATCACTCCTGTGCCTGTCTTCCCATTTCCAGTAAGGTGGGCTATTATAAACATCATTATCAGTCACTGTAACCTACACACTCACCAATGCTTTTGAATTCTATCAAATGTTGCATGCATTATTTATTCTAATATTCATAAGGGTTTAATTCCCAGTATTTTGATGGAGATACTGATATTTGCAGAGGTAACATGTTGGCTGTCATCGTAGTATGCATGTGGCACAGCTGGGTAGAGGCACACCCAGTGTCACATTTGTCTGATTTTTGGTGACGATAGTAAAATTTCAAACTTTGATGTGCCCACAAATCACTCATGCCTTTGGTTACAGAGTACATTCTGATGGTGAGATCTCCAGTGGCTCTAGAATTCCACATTTCTAGTGACCCCCCAGCAGGGTGATGCAGCTTCTCCTGGGTCATCTTTGACTGGCTAAAGCCAGATGGAATTCTTTCTCTCTTGAGAGAGGATGTGGAACATGGAAGGTTGGACCATGATTATCCAAAATCTGAGTGTGGTCTTGAAGCTCTCCTGTGGCATTTTCGGAATCCCCAAGTGCAATCAATTCAGTCTTCTCCCTCCCTCTCTGCCTCCTTTCCAGCAGGTAGCCCCTGTGGACAGTGCCCAGAAGGCATGCTCTGTCCCAGAGGCTCTGGCAGGCTGTGGCCCCTCTGTTGTTCTGCAAACACCCTGCAGGAGGAGTTGCTATTGGGCAGGTGCCAAGCCTTTGATCTCCTTAGAAAGCCACTCCATTGTTTGCTTCAAAAATGCCCTGAGGCTGAGGCTGCCAGTTTCCCCAGTTGAGGCTTTAAACATATGATGGCCATTTATCTATTTTCAGTCCTTTCAAATTCCTGCTCATTCTTGTGATTTGGGACAGGCGAGAGGGCAGCACCTGAATGGCTGCTACTCACCATTCATTATCCAATAGATCTCTATTAAGCCAAAGAATTTTTCCCCCAATTGTTTCTTTCCTTCTAGGGATAAAGACCTTTTTTCAGCCATTCTGTCTCTGATCACTTTGCTGCCCTTTTCTGAAACTTCACTTTGTTGCCTCTGCTTTCTTTGAGGCGGAGATGATCAAAGCAACCCTAAGGATGCTGGCAATTTTTACAATAAATAGGATTTTCTGGGTTATTTTTCATTCCCATTTTAATGCAGCTCACTCACCTTGCTTGTTCTTTAAACTGTCCCTGTGCATTTTGTATGGCTTTATATCAAATAGAAAAGTCACTTCAGACTGCATCAACACACCAGCCCCAATCCCAAATTCACCTTGATTTAATGTTGCAATTGAAGGGATTCAGCGAATTGCATTCAGTGCAATGGCTTTCTCCCCCATTTTGTTTTCCTATTATTATAATCATCATAATTATTAGAGTTTCCTGAGAGTACAGTAGCCTGCTGGGACTAACAGAAAATTTGAGTAGAATGAAGATGTTAAGTGCTTTTCAAGGCTTATCAAATCATGGACATTTTGCTTGACAATGTGTTGGTTCCTGATCCCATGCCATTCTCATCTTGAGTCTTTGCAAATCATCAACCATACAGGTGCATCCTTCTCTGCTTTTCCATCTCCACTTTATTCTGTATACTACAACTGTTAAGTAAGGGGCAAGACCCTTACTAATGGCTAAATGTTTGGAGCAGTTACTGTGTGGCAAGTACATTTTCAGAATGTGCCACCTGTTAACTACCTTGCTCTTCTCTGGTGCTCATAGGTACATTAGATAAGTATTTCACTTTTTTTTTAAATTTTATTTATTTCTGTATGTGTATGAATGTACTGTCTGCATGCAGGTCTGTGCACCCATGTCGTGCAATGCCGCGGAGGTCAGAAGAGGGTGTCGGATTCCCCTGGAACTGGAGTTCTCCTGGAATTGGAGTTTCAGACGGTTCTCGGCCACCATGTGGGTGCTGGGGATCGAACCCGGGTCCTCTGTAAGAGCGGTCGGCGCTCTTAACCTCTAGGCCATCTCTCCAGCCCCAAGTATTTCACTTTTACAGATGGAGAAACCAAAGCTCATATTAGCCCAGTGCCGTGACTATGGACAGACATCTACTAAGTGCAGATGTTTTTGATATTCCCGTTCACTAGCTACTTGGCTTCAGTTATAACTGTATGCCCCATTTCGGGAACACTATGTTTCTCTTTCTTATTCACAACTTTTTATCTCAGTCTCTTCAGAAGACCTTATGGATTCAAATAAAGGGAAGGTAAAGCTCAGAGCCTTCAGCTACAAATAATGTTTGTCTCACAGGGCACTGATGGGTCACCTCTCTGGGCTTCCACATTATTGTAAACATGTTAAGGTCAGGGGCCATGGTTGTTGTATAAGACTCAGAGTTGCCCCGGTCCCCAAGGCAACACGGGAACTCTTTTCTAGAGCCAGAGACTCACTTAAAACCACATGGACTATGAACCGGGGTGACTGTGGGTGATCATCGATGGACTTCTTATTGTTTGACAGGCCTCTATAAGGTGCTCCAAGTTCACCCCCCCCCATTCTTTTTCTTCTCTGCACACTTTGAACTGTCCTTTCCCTGCTGAGTTTGACAAATTCCACAGTGTCCTCCAGCCAAACATTACTGTCTTTTTTTTATTATTATTTTTTTAAATGTACTGTCTGCATGCAGGTCTGTGCACCCGTGTCATGCAATGCCGCAGAGGTCAGAAGAGAGAATCGGATTCCCCTGGAACTGGAGTTAAAGACGGTTCTCAGCTGCCATGTGGGTGCTGGGGATCGAACCCGGGTCCTCTGCAAGAGCAGTCGGTGCTCTGAACCACTAGGCCATCTCTCCAGCCCCCAACATTGCTGTCTTTTTTTTTTTTTTAACATTGCTGTCTTTTAAAGGATGAAATGCAAGTTTTGGTTTCCCTGCAGCTGTTGGAACTGAACAGAGGTGAGAACTGCACTCAAGAGCGCTTTCGATTCCTCGTCCACCTACAACTCAGTAGACAATCACCATGAGGACTAATGGGACTCCCGCTTGGTTCATCTGAGAAATTACTCTCACCAGCTTTGCTTCTTATGCCCACTCTCTGGGCCTAAGGGAGCATCTCTGGCCTCCTTTGTGTTTTGGAGCTCTTGCAGGCGATGATAAGGAACGCTACCAGACTCAAATAACCAATCCCAAGTCTCTGCTGGGGCTGGGCCTCATCAACATAGCTCTTATCTACACTGCTAGGTCCCTGGCATGCTGTATGGTGTTCAGAGAGGAGAGCATTTACCTTTTAAAGTTTTCAGTCAATGAGAGTCACCGGTAATGTGGCAAACATAAAATGGTGAGCGTGGGCTTCCTCTCCATTGCTCCTTTAATTTGCTCTTCTGTCCCTATTTTGTTTCCACACTGGACTCTGAGCTGAAGGCATAGAAATTCTTATGTTAGTGTTCAGAAAACAAGGCTGAGTCAGAGAAAGCCTGGCCTGCATTGACAACCAATCACAGCAGAATAGACTATGTCTCCATCCAGCAGGTTTGCTCTGCATCATGAGGAACTGAATTCAAGAAATCCAAATGCGAATGCATAGAACAGTGACAGTAATGAGGGCACTGTGACCATGTGTTGAATTCATTGACTACTCTTGCCATATATATGGTTCTGTCTTTTCTTCCCAATGTGGAGCAGCTGAGTGGTATGGCAAAATGTCAGACTGACAATAAATCTTGCCATTTTAAAGAATAGTGTGTGTGTGTGTGTGTGTGTGTGTGAGAGAGAGAGAGAGAGAGAGAGAGAGAGAGAGAGATACTGAAGACTAAGATCAGAGCTTCATGCATGATAGGCAATGCTATTATTGAGCTACATACATCCCCAACCCTCTTTTTTTAAACTTTTTAAAAATGTTGAGACTATGTCTTACTTTATAGCCCAGGCTGGCCTTGAAGTTGTGATCCTCTAGCCTTAGCCCCTGAGGTAGCCAGAATGGTTATACTATGCCAGCCAGGAATAATTTTTTATTTAATTTTTTATGTGTATGAGTGTACTGTCTGCATGTAGGTTGGTTCACCCATGTCGTGCAGTGCCGCTGAGGTCAGAAGAGGGCATTGGATTACCCTGGAACTGGAGTTAAAGACAGTTCTTAGCTGCTATGTGGGTGCTGAGAATCAAACCCGGGTCCTCTGCAGGAGCAGTTGGCACTCTTAACTGCTGAGTCACCTCTTCAGCCCCATGTTGTTTTATTTTAATAAAAGTATGATGATCAGCTGTAGTTGATCTTTCATTGGCAAAGCTGTCATGTCTGAGCCTAAGGTCAGCAAGTTTATAATTCTATAAACCTCCTCCCAATCTGAAACAGATTAGAGGCTGAGCTAACATCGAACATCTGCCTGCTTCCTAACAAATGTTCTCTCTCTCTCTCTCTCTCTCTCTCTCTCTCTCTCTCTCTCTCTCTCTCTCTCTCTCTCTCTCTCTGTCTGCAAGGGGGACTGGCTTTGGGGAAAGGAGTTTCCAGGATCTGACAGCAAAGGATGTTGTTCTACAAGTGAAACGAAGGAGGAAATTGGGTCTTTTTTATTTCATTTGCTAACTGAGATGCATTGTGAAACTCCTTAAGCCTCTGTTTTCTTACCTATAAATTAGGGATAATAACAACCTGCTCATCTCACAGGGATGGAGAGAGGAAAAATATATATGTATATATATTCTGAACGTTTCAAAGATTATAAAGCACTGTGAAAATGCAAATTATTATATTTACGATAGTTTTCCACTTGGGGATATTAGAGAAAGATGAAACAGTCTCTTCCCAGTTAAACTCATAGCCAGGCAGGGACTGCAACTGTTCGTGTACAAAACTGGAAGACATCTAATGTTTAGCTATCAACTTAAGACAGCAATGGCAAGTTTATAACAAGCAACATAACGAGACAATATGAGGGTTAACGTTAAGAGATTCGTAATATTACTCTACCCTGAGCTGAAGTTCCAACCTCTGTACACATCTCCGCTGTGTGATCTTGGACACTTTATATTTTCTCTGAGTCTCACTTTTTTCATCTATAAAACAGAGCAGTCTTCCCACAAAATGTATTTGAAGTGTTAAATCACATAAAAATATATAAGACAGAGTGTCTGTCAATAAACATTAACAAGTAGCAGTTATTATATAATTTACTTCTAATCTCATTCCATCCCATGGTCCTGGACAGGGATTTGTCTTTTAACATATTGAACATGTCGTGAATGATCTCAGCCCACACAGGTTCCTCCAAGCTCCAGATTAACCTTTCCCCAAGATGGTTATTGACAATTTGCCCTTAATCTTTGCTTCCTGATTCTTGCCTCGTTTCAGATTTTCAGGGAGATTTCTATCCCTGTGGTTGCAAATGACCTCATTCCTCTCTTTGCCTAACTCTTGGCTCCTGGCTATACTGACTGAAAATGACTCCAGTTAGATTTTCTCAACTGGCCCCGTAGGACAACAGGGGATTAAGATTAAGCAAAATGTGAAGCGGTGTACTGGAAAATGGGAGACCCCTGAAAAAGAGCCCTTTCTACCTGTGCCCAGCTCCTGTTACACCTGCTTGAATTTTATATAGATATTTGGGGGCAGAGACAAGGTGGCCAATGATCATTTTGGGGTTTTGTCTTAATGTTTGTTGTGTGTGTGATATATGTGCATATATATTTTCATGTGTGTTTGTGCATGTATACATACAGGCATTGGAGGCCAGAGGATCCTTCTGTCTCTGCTTCCCCCGTGCTGTGCCACACATGTACATTGGCATACCTGGCTCTTTATATGGAGGCTAAAGATCCAAACTTAGTTCCTTGTGCTTGTCCAGAAGCATGTTACGAACAGAGTCATTTCCCCAGCCCTGGAATCGTTCTTTCCATTAAGAATGCCGCTTACTTATGAAGACTGTTATTTGGAAGCATTCTGGGATTGTTTTTCTTCCTTACAAATATAAGCAAGAATTGAATTGCCATGGTTACACCGTGTAATTTAACTTAGAATTGTGGGAGGGCTGAACCATGGAAGAGGGGATCTAACCCTTGCTGAATAAAAGTAAAGGCTGTGGGATCTGTGGACTCCATCTCTGACACAAAGGAGGAGGATTATAGGGAATGCCAGTCTCTGTCTCTCTCAGCTTCTTCAACTATGGATCCTCAGGCTTCCTAACCCAACTACATCTCTCCTTCCCATCCTAAAGACCCACCTGGATTCGGCTGAGAGTGGAATGGTGGGTTCAGTCTTGCTGGCTCACAAGCTACAGCGACTTTGCCGAGATGGGCTTAGGATAGGCTTATAGACTCCAAATGCTCACAGGCTGTGGCTTCCTCTGCTTCTCCTCCCCTTTCCTACACAGCATTCAATCTGGGGGATTGACTTCTAGGTTTTTTACTTGGAGCTAATGCTCTCTTCAGAACCATGATCAGCTTAACTGGGCTTTGCATCTCCTCTTTCTTATAAACGCTCTTCTAGCAAAGGGTGTCGATTTACTTCCATTCCTCTGCTCCAAGCTAGATCCTACAACATATGGCTGGTCTCCTGTGGCCAGAGGCCCAGACATTCAGGCCAGCTGCTATTACAGGGCTGAGCCTTAACCGGATCCTTAGACTGGTCCAGGGAGCTGCTGGCTCCTGCCATACAGGGCCCAGACCCAGAATCATGGTAGCTTCCTGTCAGTGTCTGCAGTCACCTCTTCTTCTAAAGCTTCCGGCAATGAAGACAGGCTATTCTGCAGCCAGTGAGATGAAGTGATCATCTTTCACTGAGGCCACATAGGCCATGTTTTCTGAGCTGGGTTGCCATATCCCAAGAGATACGTAGCTACAGTCAGGTACTGGAACAATCCTTAGTCCTCAGCTTGACTCTACACATACTGCATGCCTCCCCGGGAAAGTTACTTCCTTTTCAGTTGTTCCACTTGCCAATGCAAAGAGGGTCCACAAGCCTGACACCAGGAGACAACAACGCAGGAAGACCATTGGCTTGGATATATGATACAGAAAAGCAAGACTGCTCTGTATTGAGAATCTTAACTATAATTTTAAAACATTGTGTGAAACATTAAAATAATGATTGCTGCATTGTGAAGCAGAATATAACATTTATAGAA
Organism: Rhizomys pruinosus; assembly: GCA_009823505.1. Taxonomy (NCBI): domain Eukaryota; kingdom Metazoa; phylum Chordata; class Mammalia; order Rodentia; family Spalacidae; genus Rhizomys; species Rhizomys pruinosus. Next base: position 468,926 of record VZQC01006909.1, read on the forward strand.
ATCTTAAGATGAAATCGGTGACTTCTCAAAACTTTCCTGTTTGTTGTCTGCTGCTTCAGGCTCCCTTTTGGACAGCCTGGGGGTAGAAGTTCTTTCCTCTGCTACTCAGGTATTTCAAAGACTCAGGTGATAAACAATACGTTTTAAGTCAGGAAAGGAAAAATACAGGCAATACATGTGTAGAGAGCAGATCCTTGCATTAGCTATGGATGGTTAATAAAAGAGGTTTAGATGATTCTCCTCTTTTTCATAATACATACCATCACCTTCAACATGACCTAAGGCCTCTTTTTTTTTAATTTTTTTTATTAATTTTATTTATTTCTGTATGTGTATGAATGTACTGCCTGCATGCAAGTCTGTGCACCCGTGTCGTGCAATGCCGCGGAGGTCAGAAGAGGGTCTCGGATTCCCCTGGAGCTGGAGTTCTCCTGGAATTGGAGTTTCAGATGGCTCTCGGCCGCCATGTGGGTGCTGGGGATCGAACCCGGGTCCTCTGTAAGAGCAGTCGGTGCTCTTAACCGCTAGGCCATCTCTCCAGCCCGACCTAAGGCCTCTTAACGAGTGAATACGCCCTTTAAGACTTCAAGAATTAAGTACTGGAGAACTGCAATTTATGGGGGAGCCAGTTGTGGGAGCTGGGCAAGCAGGGATAAGTTTCCTGAACTCTTTACATTTTTGCTTTTAAAAATAGTATTTTTATTTATTCTTTGAAAATTTCGTACATTTATACAATACATCTTGATCATATCCATCCACAACTATCCATTTCCAACTCTCCCTAGTGTCCTTATACTGTCATCTTCTCAAATCTATGTCTTCCTTTTTTTTCTTTTTATTAATAACCACTTGGGTTGAATAGAGCACCTGGGTGCAAGGCCATCCACTGAGGTATGGGCCACCTACCAGTGGCCACCTTCCCAAAGGAGAGTGATTTTTCCCTCCCTCAAAACTACCAGGTTCCAATAGCTCCTCCACCAGAGATGGTATCTTGGGGGCCTCTCTCCCATTAATGCTGGAACTTTGACTGGCTTGATCTTGCACAGGTCTCATGCAGGTCACAACAGGTGCTGTGAGTTGATGTATGCAGCCACTATGTCATGTCCAGAAGTCAGTCAGTCTTTCAGTGCTCTCCTCGTTTGTCAGATCTTATATAGGTTTTGCCTACTCTTCTCTGATGTTCCCTGAGCCTTAGCAGTTAATACAGATGATTCATCTACAGCAGAATGGTCACCGTTACATGTACTTGGTACTTTGACCAGATATAAGTCTCTGCATTAACTGCTAGCCACTGCAAAAAGAAGATTCTCTGACCAAAGTTGAGAGGAGCATAAACCTATGGGGATAATCATAGGTACTTAGAAAGCAGTTTGACAGTGTGGCCATTTAACAAAACAATAACAGTAGGTTTTCTGTAGGGACTATTATCACCCCAGTCATGTAGACCATGTTTTCTGTGTTGGGCTGCCAATATCCCAAGGAATATGCAACAGTAGCCATGCACAGGTACTGGAGCAGTCCGTCCTTAGTACAGAGCTGACTACACATACCATACTACCTCAGGACAATCACTTTCGTCTCAGTTGCTTCACTGCAAATGACAGCAAAGAGATACCACGTTCCCTATCACACCCCATGGCTGACACCAGCAAAAAATACAGCCTGTAGGCATTGCACCCCCAGGTTTACAGTACCAGGCATTCCTCCTGTAGAGTAGGCTTCATATCCAATAAAAATGGGTTGGCTACCCCAGAACCATCATGTCGCTACTGTGTGGGTGGATACATCTTGCTGATGCAGGGTCCAGTGCCGAGCGAGACCATCTGGGTCTTTGTTCCCCCAGCAGCCTGCAGAGCACATTCTGCCCTTCGTGTAAACGAGCCAGCAAGAAGAGTTTCCAGGTAAGTTGAGATAAATTTCTTGATGTCCTACATTCAAAGTGAATGAATGTAGAATAGAATCTTACCATGAGATTATGGTGGGGAAGCAAGAACAATGGCCTGTGTTGCTTTGGGTGTCTCTGGCCTTTTTATTCCATGTCAGGCATTGAGATTTTCATTTATTTACTCACACCTTCAGGGGGCAACATTGTCTCTCTCAAACTCCTTCCTAAAAACATATTATGGGAGATCTCCCAAGATCTCCTGAAGTGCAGGTAGGTAGGTAGGAGCTGGGTGCTTCAGCAAGGCGGATTGTTGTTTGACTTAATCTAGTTAATTTAGTTGTTTTTGGATTAATTGGCTTTGGTGGCTGTGGGAGCAGAGTTATCCTCCCAGCTGGTATAAAAGGTGGGGTTGTGAGTCTTGAGATCAGAGATTTCCCAAGACCTCCTGAAGTGCAGGTACCAGGATGCAGGCTAAAGAGCACCCCCACACTACCAACTGGGATTAAGAAGGCATCTGAAGGAGGCAAGCAAGCAAAGCAAGCCCTTAAACACAGTGAAGAGGCAGTTGGTGGGATCACAATTTGGAATACAGCAAGGGGAAAGCCCATATGCCAGGACATGAAGAAGAGACAACACGGGAAGGAGCAGAGATAATCCAGCACCAAGCTCTACCAACCCTGTGCAAGAATTCCTACAGTGGAACCCCTGAGGATGGCCCAGGACACAGAATATCAGAAACACAATTGTGAACATTCTTAAAAAATGCAAGATTATAAAGAGCAAATCAAAGAATTAAGAAAAGAGAACACTCAAGAAAGGAAGTGGAAACACTGAAAAGATCCATGTTGAAAAAGATAGAAGGAAAGCAACCAGTGAAGCAAATGAGCTAAAGGAAGGGATGAAAAGCTCCAGAGGAAGAGGAAATACTAAAGAATCAGAAGGAGGAAAATGAAAAAGTAAATCAAACACTCAACCAGTCAACAGGAAAGGGACTGGAAAAAGTCTCATAAGCAGAATGGAGGAAGCAGAACAAAGAAATCAGACCTGAAGATAACACAGAACAACAGAAAATACCGCAAGTAAAGAGTATGAAAGTTCAAAACTACACAAAAGTGGACCACCAGGAACTGTGGGACACTATGAAAGATCAAACTCACATCATAGGAAGAGGAAGAGGAAGAATCCAGAGAATGGTAAGGGATCAGATCTCAAACAGAATAATAGATGAAAATTTTGAAAATTTCCCCAAATGAAAAAAAGACCAAAACCAATACAAATACAAGAATCACATAGAACGCCAAACAGACAAGATCAGGAAAAGAAACTCGCCATGCCACCATCATAGTTAAAATTCTAGACACCCAACAAAGACAAATCCTTAAAGCCACAATAGAAAACAACAAGTGACCCATAAGGGGGAAACTATCAGAATTTACAACTGACTTCTCAATGCAAATATGAAAGCAAGAAGAACACGGAGCAAAGAATTCCCAGTTGTTGAAGGAACAAGAGATGCCAACCCGGAATAATTTACCCAGCAAAATGTCAATTAGAGTTGAAGGA